>OY978218.1:34719045-34931606 GCA_963854785.1 Vaccinium vitis-idaea
AGGCAAGGTTCCAACTAAGAAGTACTAGATATAGAGCCTCAAGAAGGACTGGCCCTTCGGAGGAAGAAGAAAAACACCACAAACAGGTGATCCCAAAATAACAAGAAAGCCCCACTACTTCTCAACTGAGGACAATACCCTCAAGTTGATACAAGACCTCCCCTTGACAGGCAAGAGGTATAGCTGCTTGTGCTCCAAAGTTGGTGTTTTACGTTTATTAGAAGTTGTGGATGGCACTGTGTTGAGGGCTAAATTAGAAGAAGACTTGAGCCCGAGTGCATTAATTATACTGGAAAATGATTTGAAGAACACGATTATTGGGGTCGCTAGCATAGAAGAGAACCTTTCAAATTAGTACGTAATTGTTGTTTTAGATTAGCCATGCAAGATGGAAGCTATTACCGTTGTTAGGAACTTTTTTTTTTTTTTTTTTTGAGAAAATTACTTTCCACAACACTGGCCACCATTTACTAGCTCTTGCATAGAATTTGATTAACAGATTTTAGTATCTCATATGGACTTTTCTAAAAAAAATTATTTAGACATCTTAGTACCGAATAGGGTTGATGAAAAATATCTCGTGCGAAGCACGTGTTCTTTTACTAGTACTAATAAACGTTCAATACAAGCCTGACAAGAAAGTTACAATGCATACAAAAGAAAGGCAAACTTTCCAGAAAGGAGTTCCGAAAATGTGTACTTGATGACAGCAAATCTATACATTACACAATTTTCTACTATTCGGTATTTCTCTCTAATCTCTCATTTGACCATCGGAATGCCTTTCTGGCAACATTCCCGCTGAGTTTTGCACTAACGCCGAGCGTTACTTGTGCAGAGCTTCCTAAAGAGTTAGACGAGTCAACTCACGGTGAAAAAGAATCAACTCAGGAGGACCATTTGGAGGAGGTCACCACAACCAGAGTTACATGACCTGCTCATATTAACAACCCATGGTTGTTGAGTGAAACATAATCGCAATTGCATATTGCCTATTGGTCGGTATGTATATTGAGGCACCATTTGTTTATTTTGAAGGTCGATTTTGGTTTGGCTAAAGAGCAAAAAACTGATTTTTTGGTTGTCTTTATTCAATTTTTTTTTTTTTTACATTTGTTAATTTTGCATCAAGTTTTTGTGGTTCATTCATTTGTCTCGTCGATACGAATCCAAAAAATATAAAATTATGGTCGAACAATGCCCAATTACCCGGAAACTTATTAAGGAACTCATGTCATTGTAAGTCCTTTCTCGGTACTCATGTCATTCTTCTCTTCTTTGGCGAAATTTTCTTGGTGCCCCAATGTGGTTTTGGGGCACTGGTGGCCCACTAAATCTAAGCCAAATCAAAGATAATATGGGTCGTAACATTTTCGCGTCTCTTAACTTTACAAAAAATCGTAACTTTTCACAATTGTGAATCGTAACAGTTTTGTGCACCTCGCAACTTTTAGAAAAAATAAAATCGCAACTTTTCACAAATATGATTCGTAACATTATCGTGCATCTCATAACTTTTAGAAGAAAAAAAAATAGAAACTTTTCAAAAATATTATTGTGCATCTCATAACTTGTTGGAAACTTTTGTTGTACATGTATCATTGTTGTTCACACTCAAGTGTGTATGTGCTCCACACACCATGTGAGTGTGTTGGAGCCTAGTTGGAGACTTTTATTCTACACTTATCATTTTTGCATGAGATTTCCCAGCAACAACACTCATAGACGCTATGAATTCATTCGCAATGCTATTAATTTATTTTCCACTAAAACATCTTATTAATATGTACGTATTGTTAAGACCAACAACAAGGCAACATGTATAAATCTCACAAAAAATATGATTGGCCGAACAGAATTCAAACTATGAAATTGTAAAGAAATTTCATAGCATAAAAAACTAGGAAGCATGATTGAAAGTGAGAGAACCTGGATTTTTCATCCAAACTAAAAATCAGATTCCAAACTCACTGGATATGCACTGAACAAAGAAAAATACTTAAACATAAACATAACTTAATCAATAAAGACCCATAGCCTTATGGATGGAATTCCAAACACCAAGGGAAATGGTCCCACATAATGATAAGAGAGACGGGCCCTTGGATGTACCAAACAGGGCACTTGGATGTGCCAGTAAAACGAGCAAAATGACGTAGTTTTGTCGCACAATACGACGCACAATACCTACCGCACAGCTCCTCTCTGGATTCGGTAAACAAATTGTCACACATGCATAATGATAAAAGTAATGCAATTATTGGATTAGGGACCGTGGAAAGTGGGAAAGTAAATGAATCAAAATAAAAACAAGACGTGGGGTAGAGAAAGATATCTTTCGGTGGAGAATAAGAACTAAAAACAAGACATGTCACTGCTTAAGGCCAAGATTTTATTTATTATTTATTTTTTTCATAACAAAATTTAAGGCCAAGTTTGATTATTATTTTGTGACGTGTAGGGACAGAAATGAAACACGAGACATTTTGTAAAGACAAAAAATAGAGGTTAGCTTAGGACTTCACGTGAATGGCGACAATACGCACCCATTAAAAGTGTGTACCATATATACAACTATTGTATAATCCATATTGTGCCAGTTGATTGGCAATTGTAATATTTTTTAGTGTTTCGTAAATTTTCAGCAATTTGATTCATAACATTTTCTATGATTCATAATATTTGGTGCATCTCGTAACTTCTATAAAAAAAAATTCATAAATTCTATTAATAAGAGATACTCGAATCGTAATTTTTATAGGGGTGCAGCGATACATACCTAAAAAGAAGATGTGCATTGTAGCCTTTCCCAGACTTCAATTTGGTCGCTGCGCTAGTAACGGTAAAGTGTATAGGCAAAGTCAATGTAATTGTGTATGTTCTGACACCAAACGGAACTTGGTTTGCAAAATATAATTTCCATTTGGTGTTGCTCTGGGAAGTGCTGGAGGTGTGGTAGCTGCAATTACGTTAATGTAGGAACTAGTCAGCAAAATCAAAGGAACTGAAGAAAATAAAAAAATGTAAAAAAGAAGCAGTATATATTATGCGATTATGAGTTTTGCATTATGCGATTATGTCTGTTCCAAGAAAGAAGAAAATCTATTATGGTACACGAGGAAGTCGGTAGATAAGAACTATCAGGCGAAGGGGGACTCGGGGGAGGTGTTGTGCACAGCCGTGCTGTGCACCCCTCGGCCGTTGGATCGAGTTTTGGATGGCTCGGATGCATTCGGCAAATTTTTTTTAATTTTGATTTTTTTTACCGGTAAAAAATCAAAACACATCCGAACCGTCAAAAACTCGATCCAACGGCCGAGGGGTGCACAACACCTCCCCCGCTTCCGGCGAAGGGGGGCTTCAACATTGTCATTGAGATCCCATAAGAAGCTGATTCAGTATGTCTTGTCATATGTTGCATCCGAAGGCAAGTCCGGCAAAACGCAGCCAGAATCTAAAGAAAAATAAATACAAATGAATTGAATTGAACGCAACAGATTGTGCGAAGGTGATTTCATTATATACACCGGAAAAGATAATCTAGATAATTATGCAGGAAACAATGATTTTTCTATTTTAACCAACAAAAACCATAATTATAAAATCAAATCCACAAGCCCCAAGTACAGTTTGCAGTAGTGAAGTGACATGCATATATGCAGGATAAGTAGCAAATATTTTCAAAAAGGGCGTCCGGAGGAAGACCATGGAGGAAGAATTCCTTGAGCTTTATACGGCAAAGATTACAAGTGTTGTTGGAGACATTAGCTTTCTGTAACCTTATAACACCAACCAATGCAGTGCAATCCAAGGCTTGCAAGTTGGTCATCAAGCTCTGCTCTTGCAAGTGAGACACATAGCTCTCCATTGTGATGCAACAAGCTTTCTGGTTTCTTATCACATTTCCACATACTCATGTAATACTTTTTGTGTCTGGAAGAACCAGTGGGCAGGCTGGAACATACAGCAAACGACTTCATGACAAAACAAGGTCAACAAGTTAGCAGTTGGCGTATGAAAATGGATATCCCAAAAAAAAGAAACAGCTACTCAAAGATTCTTTATTTTGGAGACCTTTCTGGTGGTACCAACAAGCAATGTTGCACAAGCTTGTGCCTAGAGACACACTACCCCAGGATATTTGTCCCAGCTATCCAGACCATTATAACTTGGTTTAACTCGGTAATATCATAACAAATCCTTCCCAGCTATATAAAACAGAGCTCTGAGTCTCTGACGCTGTGATTGGATCGTGGATGCTTATATAGATTTGATCAACGGAAAAAAGCAGAGGAAACCAAACAGACTTTAGTTTTGCGAACGGAAATTCCTTACAAATTTTTCTCTCCACAAATCCTTTTTTTTTTTTCCTTTTCGTTTACAAATACGTACGTACCTCTGTTTGTATTGCAACTGGAAAGTCCTCTGACCACAATATTCATTGAAAAAGGATCAAGCTTACGAACCAGCGGATCCTTGACCTAAAGAATCTGCTCAATGTCTGAGAGGCAGTACTCTGTTCATTACTCTTCAACGGTGCACTACGTAATGTTCGGTGAGATGTGCAATCACGCAATAAAAAGAAAAATGACATTAGGATTTCATGCCTAAGTAAATACTACTAGACACATAATGCTCTGAAAAAGAGTAATTTAAAATACTAGGAGTACTCTGTAATTGCAAAGTTGCAACATTTTTTTGGGTAAATACAAAGTTGCAACATGGTAACTACAATAGTCCATTAGACAAATTCCGTCATACCGGTATTATTTTCCCACTAATCATTATTATTGACGTGATTCAAGAGATTACACACATCTCTAATGGCCTCGAAACTAGCTACTACGTGTCAGTACTTCGTGTGAATGTAATTTAGTTCAAAATTCATATTTCTCAGGTTTCGAAATAATTTTTCTCATTTTTCAAATGATTTCAGACCATAGGAGGAAACTAGAACAATATTCTGATACAACAAGAATGTTGAACCGACCCAACCAGCTCTTATGTCATTCACGCCCCTGTTGATGTCGTTACAATGAACCTGGTACTACCCAGAGGAGACCCGAACTACGTGCCCATTCTACCAGCGGGATTTTGTCTACTACCTATGGGCCTACTGGGCACGGAAATGGGCTTGGCAAGGATGGGCCCGGCGAATCCCTGTTGACTGTCGCGTTCCAAATTTTGGTGGATTCTACCCCGAACGCAAAGCTTTCTCTTGGATCAGTCGCGACTATGAACAACCTCATTAATTGTATAGTTGATAGGATTAAGGCTTCTGTGGCCGGCGACAATCCTTGAATTACAAATCCTATAATATGGGTAAGCTTGTCAATTCAGTTAGGTGCATGATTTCCATGATTTATTTTCCTACACTCTTTAAATAATGATGTTTCTTTACAACAGAAACAAAAGGAATTTTCCAATTTTGTTAAGTTTGTTAGGTCACTTGAACATCGATGTAATCCTCCATTGCCTTTATATGTGTTTAATCCAATAATTATTATCCTTCTCTACTTTGAACTCCTTGCGAAAAGTTTAATTTTTCTTTGATGTGTGGATGCAGAATAAGGAAAAAGAGATTAAAGCTGATGGATTTTAGTCATTGACGATCGGAAGAAGTCAAGATCGCACCTTTTATGCTCCTTTACGGTGTTAATTTCCACATCCAAAGGACTTGAAGGGATTTTAGGTTCAGAATTGACTTCTTGAGATAAAGTAATTAATAGAGAAAATATGAGTACCTTAGTTTTATAGTATCTAAGCTTGAACAATTGTTTAGTTTTGGTTTTAGGGTTTGGATTAGGCATGAGTAAGTGTTGGTACTTATGCATTATCTTGATCTTTCCCCTTGTTTTCCTTTGTTGTGTTTTTGGAGCCTTGGTGGCTGGAAGAGTTTGAACTTTGTAGCAAACTCATTTTCCATTAATTTCTGAGATCTTTTGAATTGTTTTGGAAGTTTTAAATATTGGTGTTGATTTCTGATTAGTGTTTGTCGCGCCGCTATTATCTAATCTAGCTTTCTTTGAAGCATTTGATTCGTTAGCTTTTTATGCTTTACAAATACAATGAATGCTGGGTGACTTTTACTTATGCAGGAAGTTATACCTCTTGTATGCAAAATTTATGACTTCTGCCACCATTTATATGTTGCTTGCTGCCTTTCTTTTGAGAAATACTCGGTTTGTACGTACCATAATAATGCTGTGCAAATGAAGAGATCTCACAAAAAATTGTGTTGTCCTTCAAGCTATAAATAATGTCAAGGATATGAATTAATGGCTTGTAAATAAGAACACACCAAATCAACTTCTTAAGATCAGGGTTAGTTTGGTAAAACGGAACTCGTTAGTTCCACCTTGATGTGTTGTATAATTCAGGACATATCGCCTATTAATTGGTTATTGAGCTCAATCGGAGACATCAAAAGAGATATGACCAAATGTAAGAAAGGTATGTCGAGTGGAGCTTTCAAGTTTGATTCAAGGAAAGATATGATGGTTGGTCTCATCCGTGATGATCAGGGACAGTGGGTCGTGGGTTTCCACTGAAACTCCATGTTGCATCTTCTAGAACAACAATTGAATGTTGGGCGCTCCAGGATAGGCTCTAATTAGCGGCTGATAGAAACATGGAAGAAGATAATATTGTGATGGATAAATAGAGAATTTTTACTTGGGCCAAAAAAGTTTTGAATTGCTTATCTTTTAGTCATGAGATGGGCTATTTTTGAAGGTGATGTAAAATGGGCTGGCAGTGATGGGATTTGCTTGGTTTGGTTTTTGGAAAATGGCAATGGGTGAAATGGTGATTAATGGTCTATGTGGGGCATGGATGTTCTTCAAGATGCATGTTGACTATTAGACAGATCTTTGGCTTAAGGGATATTGACCAACCCCTGATTTTCTATAAAATTGGGAATGGTCAATCCACTTCCTTTTGGTTTGATAAATGGCATAATTTGGGCCCCCTGTATAAAAGATATGGAGAGGAGGTGGTTTATAATGCTGACAATTCACTGGATTCTGAAGTATCTCCCATTATTAGCAATGGAATGTGGAGATGGCCAAGAGCCAAGAATAGGGTTACCCAAAGTATTATTGGCCAAACACATGCTATCTTACTCCCTACATGTGATATTGAAGATTCAATAATATGGCTACGTAGTTCGAATGGGGTGTTTTCTGTTCATTCTGCCTGGGAAGCTATCAGAAGTAAATTTCATGCGCAAATGTGAACAAATGTTATTTGGTTCAAGAAGAACGCACCAAGATGGGCTTTTATGAGCTATGGAGGGAAATGAACTACATGGTGTTTCAACAAAAAGCAACCCCAGCAAAATCAAGTGGCTCAAACAATGTAACCTTCAACGCTGTTAGAGCATTTTTGTGTTCAACAAAAGAGGTCACTACTAGAATAATTGATAAAGATCACACTAAGGAAATTGAAAAGATCACGGTTTTGATGAAACCGTGATAAAGAAATGCAAGGTGAGTTTTTAATGTCACTTTGCCAATAAAACCGTAGTGGTTAATATCATTTATCACGGGTTTAAAAGAACTGTGATTATAATTGCTTAATTTAAGCACATTTTCCTATAAGCGCGATAAAATGTGTTTATTTTCATCACGCTTCTTTACAACCGTGATAAAATGTGTTTATTTTCACCACGCTTTTTTACAACCGTGATAAAATGTGTTTATTTTCACCACGCTTTTTTACAACCGTGATAAAATGTGTTTATTTTAACCACGCTTTGTTTACAACCGTGATTAAAAACTTTTTTATCACATTTTTTCCCACCGTGATAAATTGTGTTTGCATATTTTTACCACACTTTAATTACAAATGTGATAAATACTTTATAGTTTATTTTAATCAGGTTTTTTAAGGTGATAGTAGAATATTAGGTTATTCTGCCTCTTCGTCTCTGTTTCTACAACTCATGACACAGTAAAAAAGCCCTAGCT
Organism: Vaccinium vitis-idaea; assembly: GCA_963854785.1. Lineage (NCBI taxonomy): Eukaryota > Viridiplantae > Streptophyta > Magnoliopsida > Ericales > Ericaceae > Vaccinium > Vaccinium vitis-idaea. Next base: position 34,727,016 of record OY978218.1, read on the forward strand.
ATGGATAAACGACTGCCGCCTCGCATCTCTCATCGACGCAGGTATGTTCCTCTCGCACTCTCTCTCTCTCTCTCTCTCTCTCTCTCTCTCTCTCTCCTCCTTCAACTCTCACATTCGTAAACAAGCATGAATCCAAATCACCCCCGGATCAGTTTTTTTACAAGTTTCCCCTGCCTCGATCAGGTTGTGAGGGGCTAACCGCAATCTACTCAAGAACCCCTCCTTGAAAGCCAAACTGCGCACATTCTAATCTGTTGTGGTCGAATCTGGCTAGTCTCGTTTCTTATGACGGCGGCATTGAAATACCTGACGCGGTGTGGGTGTCGATGGCATGCTTGGTATTCCAAAAAACAGGTATTCGAAAGATGCTGTGTCTCTTTATGTTTATATGTTGCAGTTAGTACAAATAGGTAATTTGCATTTCCAGTTGCTCTCAAATCGTGTTGATTTTCAGGTTGGTAGAGGTGCTTATCCGCTTGGATTATTAAGTCTAACGAAAAACCGGACGAGGTTTTGTGGAATACGCGTATTAGGTTATATATACTTATATTTCGAGTGCGAGTGCTTGATGAATTGCACGAACGAAATATTGTTTTTTGTAATTCGTTGATTTTTGGGTTTGCATGGAGAGGTCAGATGTTTGAGGCTTTTGATATTTTTAGGAGGTGAGAGTGGGGTTTAATTGGGTTAGTTTGACAACAATGTTACCTTCCTTGCTCGAATTGACAATGCAGCTGTGGCAAATTTAAACCGAGTGAGCTTGCCGCAATCTTGTGAAAGTTAATAATTTAAGGTTACATGTAGATTTTACTATGGGGTTCGGATAAACCTTTTTTTGGTGTTTCTATATTGATTTGTGTATGAATATTAATTGGGGCCTTTGTTTTGATTCAACACTTTGTTCAAAGTTATTATGTGTTAAGCTCCAACGACTATATTAGGAATTCGGTAATGGAAAAGGTACTTGTCTTTCGAAGGATCTTAGATTGTGCATATGCTCTACTACACATTTTATCAGTAAGTTGGTGACAGAATTTTTTTTTTTTTTTTTTTTTGTGATGCAGATATTTATGAACTCAATGATATGAACAGAGTATTAAGGTGCTTTGGATGGCATAAGGCTTGAAAGGTAAATTTAAATAGAAGTTATAGAATTATGGTTTGTGGGGTGTTATATCTGTTGTTCTGTGGTGAATCCTTTGGCTGGATTTCTAAAATGCCAACTTTTCAATTATCTTGTTTGCCATTAGCTGTAGATCAAAGTTTGGAACTGGTGTATTATAGATTAGATGCAAAGTTAGCTTCTTCGAAAAGTATTTGTCCACAAGAGATGGGGGTGTAAAATGATAAGGTACATGAAAGGCATGATAAGAGACCCTTAGCAAAGTTAGCTTCTTCGAAAAGTACTTGTCTTTATAGAATTTGTTTCTAGTTTGGTTTTAAAGACTTTGGTATAGGTTTGTTGACGACTTATTTATCTGTCTCTATTTTTGTGTCTCACACATTCTAACAAGCTCTCTATATTTATGCAGTACATTGGCCAGACGATCGATGGATTTTTTGTCGAAGAAGAAGTTGCTTGAGAAGTTTGGGCTGTTTTTTTCCCTTAATTTTCTTGTTTGTTTAAGAATGCTCGAAGTTGTATATGCTATCCAATAGCATCATTTTGATTGTGACTGTAAAAGATTGATAAGTTGATTAATAAATGTGTTTTTTTTATTTCAAGTTGCTATTATTGGTTTGGTGGTTTGATGGGGAGAAGTTTATTTTTCATGCTTCAGTTGTGAAAATTACTGTATTGGTGAATACTGAAGAAATATTATCAAATTTCACTTTCCAAGAAAATATTACACCCTGGTTGTAATGGAAAGAATAATTTGTGTGAGAAACAATCACGGTTTTTCAGATAAAATGTAGTCTTTTTAGTGGAGAAACGATCACGTTTTTTTATCAAATGTGTTGTCTTAATTTGTGTATGATCACGGTTTTTTGTTCAACGTGTGGTCTTATATAATTATTAACCACGGTTTTATGTTCAAATCGTGATCTTTTACGATCTTTAATCACGGTTTGTTGTCCAAACCGTAGTCTTATCTTGTTTATCATCACGCCTTATGTGTTTATATATCAGTTTGGACATACATTTAATCACAGACATAAACCGTGGTTAAATTTTGAAGACTTTTAATAACGGCTCCATCAACCAAGGTTTTAAAACCGTGATTAAATTATAAAGATATCACGGCTAAAGCTAAAGCCGTAATCTTTTAAGTTTATTGTAGTAGTGGGTAGGCTTCTATGGAGTGCAGATCTTTATGTGCTAGTTGGGATGCCCGAGAACTCTATTTCCCAAATCTGAGAAAGTTAACAGTAGTTTCATATATAGGGTTGTTTTATTTAGAATAGTTAGGCCTTGTTAAGGTCAACTTTTGCTTTGTAGTTTTGCCAGAACTATTTCTTTGGTGAGGTCTTTTTAATTAGTTAGAGCTTTATAAAAGTACAGTACTTATCCAAAAAAAAATGAACAAAGGAGGTTTCGTGACGTAGGTGGTTAAGGGCCTGTTTAGTACTCCCTCCGTCCCAGTTTGTTTGTCAATTATTCCATTTTCTGATACGCCTTAAATTGCTTATATCTTTCAATCTATAATGTTTTTCACCGTTTTAAAATTTTTGTATAATAGAATTAATCGTGAACTATCAAACAAGATCCATATTGCATATATTTGGAGATTGATATTAAAAGATATAAGCGATCGAAAACTGACACGATTATCAAAAAATGACAAACAAAAAGGGACGGAGGGAGTAAATTGTGTGTAATCCATTGCTTTTTGTAGTTCTATGACTATAAATAAATGGCTGTTTCAAGGCTTAAATTAACATTTGTCCTATATCTTCCTGAAAACAACAAAAATGATAGGAACAAAATCATCCGGATACAATATCAAACACAACTCATCACATACACGAAGGCCCCACACATACTTATTTCCATGTCTCCGAAAACAAAACTCATCCGGACCCACGTGTATCAGCGTATGTGAGGGTTGTGTGTTCCTAGCATCTCTTCGAAAACGAAACTCATATGTTTAGAATTAGAACTTTAAAATTCTTGTTTCTACTGCTTGATTAGTTGCTAAAGATAGATTGGACCTAATAAGTTACTATTCATATGCTTTAGGCATGGCTAAATATAGCATTTCCATGTCTCCGTCAATCTGAAAGCGAGCTCAGTGTCCTAAGGGGAAATCCCTGAAGTATTTGATACTTCCTTAATTGTAATTCACCTGAAAACAATTTAACACCTCAGAATTTATTCAGACTAAAGGAGTTGGACTTTGAACTAAATTAGCAAATTACTTTTTGTTAAACATAGTTGATACTATTATTTATATTTTGTTATATTATAGTTTTTCGTCATATTTTTGTACACCATATCGTAGTTGTCAATGAGGGAACTTCAAAAAGTTTAAAATTTAAACAAAACGAACAAGTCCATTTTCCAACTTTTTTCAACTTTAGTATACATTTTCATACTATTCCGGTTCCTCGTGTCAAAACAATTGATTAATCCAAATAATTTGACCGTAAATTACTAATAAATTAAGAAAAAGACAACAATAAAGACTTGCTAAAAAAGAACAAAAAATGTATGCAAATGGCTATCAATAGTATCTCCTTTATTAGACTCTATTACGCTGTGTATTTCAAATGAAAGGGTAAATTATATTATACCCCGTCAACTATGACTAATTTTCACATTTCCATAAACTAAAATCCAAGGTAATAGGTTAACAGAATAGTTTTCTGATCAACAAACTCATATATCTGTTCATAAACAATAATTACACGATCAATCTCCTATTGGAAGCTGTAAACCAAAGCCATTTGCATAAGAATTAGAAACGATTAAGTTAGTCCTGGCCATATCGAGAAACCATGACCATCAAATTTTTTTTTTTTTTTTTTCAACATATTGGAAGAAATAGCCTAGCTAGCTTTCTCCTTGGAGGGCTTAAACTTCTCCACAACTGCAGAGCAAAACAATTGGAGTAAAAGTTTGTAAGTTATAGACATGGAGTAAAAGTTTGTAAGTTATAGACATACTGGCGTGAACCCGTACTATGCACAGAGACATGAAATAAAATAATGTGTTTTTTTCTAATATCAGCTTAAAAAATTATATTTTCAACCACAAAGTGACTGTTTAATTCCTACTTCTTCAGCCCTCATTGTTCTCCTTTCCTTCATTTCTCTACATCTTTCTCTTCTCTTGCCAAACCAAATTAAATGTTTCCCAATACAATTAAGCCAAATATGCCTCCAAGGGCTTCTATAATGCCAAAAATCACATTGACGGAAAAGGAATGATATTAGTCTTTTATAAATCCAATAACTATGTTTCACTCGTTATTATGAGCAATCGAATGACAGAGTAATTAAAAATACAGTCATATTCATTAGTGAGTGGTTTGTGAAGGAAAAATGCCAGTACGTCGAAAGCCTTGAAATCTTAAAGGGGTAGAAATATCTAGATTACAGTTTAACAACAACGTAATAGCAAAATCAGAGAGAGAAATGCAAAAGGAGGAAACACAAATTTAAAAATTTCCGTCAAAGTCCAGTAAATAGATTGATCCAACTAAATATGCAGAACTTTGCAGATTTTGATCTGACCTTTTTGCTTTTTTTTTTTTTTTTTTGAAATGGTGATTAATTAAGATCAGACTCGAACAATGAAAATATATACGCGTAATATTAGTCGTGACTTGACAAATATTATCTAATGATGTCAATATCGAAAACAAAATAATAACAAGGGAGGACGATCAAATATACTTTGATGTAGCACCGACCACGATTGTCAGAAGGCTCTAGATTCTCCAAAGGTCCAACCAATCGGAGAACCGTTCTTCATCGCCAAACATTTCATTCTCCGCTGTAGTTTCCTAATGGCAGCAAAAGTAGGAATATAATTTAAAGGAACCATCAAGTTAGTTGTTATATCTGAATATACCACGAATTTAAAGAGTTCATCAACTGAAAGTGCACAGAAAGTCAAAAAATTTGAAATCAAACATCGTAGTGTTACCTCTCCTTTCAAATGTTGTTGCTCTAAATGCTTATTGAGATCTTTTATTTCCAGGCATTCATTTCCCCGAGTGGATAAAAGTATCTGTGGCGTGTGTACTGATCCGGACGTGAAGGCCTGCACCTTGGGACACCTTTTCAGGACTAATCGCTTTAAAGAAGGAAAATTGAAATTATGATTTGAAGTGCAGAAACTTTTGAGATTTGATAGGTCTTTTAGTATTAACCACTCCAACTTGGGGAATACAATCTCACGATCATCATCAATCGCATCCGCGTGCCCTTCATCTGTTGCAATAACTTCTTCTATTGTGGAACAGGAACTCAAATAGAATACTTTAAGTCCACCAAGGGCCTTGGCTACGGAAGCTGTAAAAAGATTTGCCAAGAGAGGACAATTCTTAATGGTTAAGTATTCTAGGCTTTGAAGACCCAGAAGACGGTGGGGATCCTTGTTCCACAAACATGTCAACTGAGGCATGTCTTTCAAGTATAATTTTCTTACTTGGGTTAACTGCCCAACGCATACTTGACCTTCCCTGATCTCTAGCCCATCAAAGTGGAAAACATCTCTCGCCCCACGATAACTTCTCACATCCAGGAAGTCCACAAACCGTAACCTTCGGAGCAAATGGGGGGAAACAACTGTTGATACTTCTTCACATTCGTAAAACGACAGGCGTTTTAAACTTAGTTCGGAAGCGTCCGTAAGAGCTATCTCTCCAAATGTGTCAACATCAAGCGTCTCCAACTTTGGGAATGCGACCTGCCAAAAATCCATTTTTGTCATCTTGTTTAGCAATAGAATCACAGCTTGAGGCATTTCTTGATATTGGGCGACCCAAAATTGTTTACAAAGATTTAAGATGAGGAAAGCACTATATTTTGATGATTAGCATTCTGTTGGGATTTAGAGTAGTTTATAATTATATGCATGGCCAATGGAGTCATACACACAACAAAAAGAAAAAAAAAAACGAAAGAAAGAAACCGAGAAATGCATGTATGTCCTTGTACATTTTTTATGCCCTTCAAAACGGCCTTAATAAACCGTAAAGGTAAGAAATTGAGTACCTGGGTGTTGAATAAGCGCTGCTCCTCCGATCTGAAGGCGCAAAAACCTTTAATTTTTTGCAATCTTTTAAGCTCCAAGCAGCTTAGTTTTGGAAATGGGACGATAGTGTTATTGGCGGCTTCTTGTGTTCCTTCTTCCTTTTCCTCCAAATCGACGATCACTTCCGCCATTGGACACGAATCGAGACCGAGACTTTCCAAATTACATAATTGTGGGAGCCTATTGGATGGGACCACATACACAAGTTTACCACAATCGGTAACACGCAAGTCATGTAGTGGACAGAAGGGCTGATGAGTTGGACGTATTTTCTTATCCCATATGTCTGTTATGTTTGGCAAAGTTTTAATATCCAATGTCTCCAGAGCAGGGAAGGCTACCTGTGAGGTTCATGCCATATATATAGCATTAAATAACTAATTTAAAGCACTCGACTCCTTAATTAATTAGGTAAGCAACAAAGAAACAAACAATAAATAGATCGATGTTAATTAATGACATAAACCGTAAGATACGAGACTAAAATGCCAGTCCTATAGTAATTTTTTTATTTATTTTTGGCAAGTAGCTAGCTTGTGAAGTTGAATTACCACAATGAAATATTTGTGGCCGATGGCTTAAGCTATGAAATGTCTATGTGATAATCACAATTTAATGATAATAGATAGATCATAGAAACATGGATGCATAGAGAATAAAATAATTGAAACATTGAACTGAGTATAATAGATAGAATAACAGAGTAGTCTTCCAACATTGAAACTATTGAAGTTATGTATGTATCTGTGTGCTCTGTATTGGGAGTCTCCCCCACCACAATTGGACGGAAACAAAAACACGATTTTTTAAATGAGAACGGGGGCTGTTCGTTGTTGATTTTTGGTCGTGGATTTAATGTATAAAGGATAAATTGCCGAAGGGAATCAATCCTGCAATACCGCCGACACAAGCCGATTAACCACTGTGACAACTCCCTTTAGGGTTTAATTACGAGATTTTGCAGTGGTATATGAATTTTTGTGGCTCAATAAATAAAAATGCATAACATACACCATTTATATGGGTGTTTACCCTAGGCTTATTTTATTCCTAATCATCATAAAATGTAAATTCACAACGTGATACCCGATTTATAGACTTAAATAAAGATCAACTCCAAGTCACTGCTAGGCAATGAAATGTTCCACATAATTGTTGGTCAATACAATCAGAGTAATACTCCCTCCGTCCCCAAATTTTGGTCCCTCGTCCAATTCTAACGGGATAAAAAATTAGTTATAACTTTAAATCGGTAATGAATTTTATATTCAATATTGATCTTGTTTGATAGATCTCGATTAAATCTATAAGACAATGTTTTTAAAACCACGTAAAACAACATAAATTACGAGATATAACCAATTGAAAAGTGGCACGAACTTCCAAAATGGACAAATAAATGGGGACGGAGGGAGTATTTAAAATCCAACCAAGAAAACTACAACTTGTACATATTCTGCCTAAATGCTTCAATTACCTTAGTGGTACCGTGTTACCATATCTTCATAGTCGATTGAACTAATTCCGCCTTAGCGGTAAGATATAAATAACTTCAATTCAGGTTTACATATAAATAGGTAATTGAATTGGAATTTAGAACTTTTATTTCCCTTCTCATTGTTGTGTGTACGTCCAAGGACCATATGTTAATCTACAGAGTTAGAACATCTATACCTGGTGGTCGAACAAAGGTACTTGTCCTTCGCATCTTACAGAGCTGTTGCAAAAACTTTCGAGGTTCGGCAAATCGTAAAGCATCAGATCCGTTAGTTTAGGGAAGCGAGTGACATAATCATCAACAACCTTTCCTTTCTGTTTCTCCATTTCCATAGCTTCTATCTTTGGGCCACCTCCTATCACATTCATCAGTTTGCCACAATCACCGATGGTCATCTCCGACAATTGACAGCAGAATGACTCTGTTGATGTTTCTGGAATGGGCAAAATTTGTTTGTTCCATATCTCTGTGATATCAGGCACGGAATGAATCTCCAATCTCTCCAAGGCGGGGAACGCGGCCTGAAAAAAGTTGTTGACAACTCATTCCATTTGTGATAGATGAAATAAATTAATCGTTGCAAATAATATTATTTCCTAAAACTAAAACAGAAATGAAGCGGCAAGGTGCTGTTTATAAATAAACGTGTCCAAGGGGTTAATCTTGGTCGTGAAACAATACGAAATCATACCAAAATGAAAACACAAAAATATTAGACATAACTATTTTAATCACAAATGAGAGAATTTGTTTGTCCCATATCTCATAAATAGACACATGGATCCGCAGAGAATAAAATCAGAGAAAAAAACTTCCTTCTCTCTAAACTTCCATTCACATTGAAACCATTGTTCGAAACCAACCCATTGGATGCTTTATTAGCTGTACTAAGTTTTGTCCATTTTAACATCATATATGTATCATATTTTTGGGGTCTCCCCCACCACAAGGGGGCGGAAAATCTAGACAACGAGTGTGATATACGAGAGCTGAGTTAGTGTGAACAAGGCCTTAATTTATGTGTGTTTGATTAGTAATTGAAATCATTTTATTTAATTTTATGTGTGTTTGGTAAGTAATTGAAATCCTTTTTTTATTTTGTGTAATAAGCTCTCTTATCCGATCAACTATAAATTCCGTCGAAACAAAGACACAGTTTTCTAAATGGATTAACGACTACGACAACCCTTTGGGCTTTAGTTACGAGATTTTTCGGTAGTATACGAATTTTTGTGGCTCAATATGTACAAAGGCATACCGTACACCATTTTTTTGGGGTGTTTAAACCTTGGCTTATTTTATACCTAATCATCACAAAACGTAAACACACAATATGATACCGGAATTGTAATACTTAAGATCAACTCCAAGTTACAGTTAGGCAATGACATGTTCGACGTAATTGTTGGTCATACAATCGGATTAATAATTAAATCCAACCAAAGAAAACTTGCATTTAAAAGTATAACTTGTACATATTCTGGCTGAATCCTTAAATCAACTTACTAGTAAAAAAAATTTCAATGAGGGACAAGTTTTATGCTTTGTTGCTCGATGGATACAATTTGCAGGAAAAATAGTTTCCCCAGCTAGATTTTACAAGAACAATTTTTTCTCGCCGAATGGGTAAATTTGTGAGGAAAATTAATTTCTTCTCTGGATATCAGAACGTTATGTTGCATATTGTTCACCATTTTTATGGGTGTGTACCCTAGGGCTTATTTTATACCTACTCATCACAAAACATAAACTCACAATATGATACAGTGGCCCAACTAAATCACCAACTAAGAAGTTACATGGACATTTTGTTATAGAACCATGCCCCCAAAGCAAAAGCTGAAAGGCATCAGAGATGACAGACCTAGAGACCCAAATTTATTTTTGTGCTCATTACCATGCTTTATTCATTCATGGTCCAGAGCATAAGAGCATCTGACGTAATGACCATAATATGTCATAAACTGTATGATATGAGAATAAAATGCGAGTCCGATATAAATTCTAATTTCGCCAAGTGAAGTTCGATTATAGATACATGGATGCATAGAGAAAAAAATAATTGTAAACTTCCTTCTCTCTAGACTTGCATTCATTATACACAGGCTAAGAATAACAGAGTAGTCTACCAACATTGAAACTAACCGATTCGGTGCTTTATTAGCTGTTAAGTTAAGTTAGACGTAAAGTTATGAGCATATATGTATGTATGTGTGTGCTCTGTATTGTGCAAGCTATTGATTTTAAATAAACGTATTCAAAGGATTAATCCTTGGTCATGGAAAGTATTCAATACACACTCGCTTTTCAAATTTTTGTTATTCATTTTTATAGTTTTCATATCTTGTTTTATTTTTGAGTCGTTTGCATGAGATGATTTGGCCCAAAGGATAAATTTTCGAATGTACAATGCACGAACTCATTTAATCTCTGTAATCTTAGCTACAAATTTAATGTACAAAGGATAAATTGCCGAAGGGGATCGACCTGGCCTGCAGCTCCACCAACACAAGTCGATTAACTACTACGGCAGCCCCTTGTGGTTTAATTATGAGATTTTGCAGTGGTATACGAACAATATATAAAAAGACATATCGTACACTATTTTTTAGGGGTGTATACATTAAGCTTATTTTATACCTAATCATCACAAAACGTAAACTCACAATATGATACCCGATTTATAGACTTAAGATCAACGCCAAGTGACTGTTAGGCAATGAAATAATATTTAAAATCCAACCAAGAAAACTTGTGGTATCTAAAACTACAACTTGTACATATTCTGCCTTAGCGGTAAGATATAATGCTTCAATTACCTTAGTGGTACCGTGTTACCATATCTTCATAGACGATTGAACTAATTCCGCCTTAGCGGTAAGATATAAATAACTTCAATTCAGGTTTACATATAAATAGGTAATTGAATTGGAATTTAGAACTTTTATTTTCTTTCTCATTGTTGTGTGTACGTCCAAGGACCATATGTTAATCTACAGAGTTAGAACATCTATACCTGGTGGTCGAACAAAGGTACTTGTCCTTTGCATCTTACAGAGCTGTTGCAAAAACTTTCGAGGTTTGGCAAATCGTAAAGCTCCAGAGTCGTCAGTTTAGGGAAGCGAGTGGCATAATCGTCAACAACTTTTCCTTTCTGTTTCTCCATTTCCATAGCTTCTATCTTTGGACAACCTCCTACCACATTCATCAGTTTGCCACAACCATGGATGGCCATCTTCGACAATTGACAGCAGAATGACTCTGTTGCTGTTTCTGGAATGGGCAAAATTTGTTTGTTCCATATCTCTGTGATATCAGGCACGGAATGAATCTCCAATGTCTCCAAGGCGGGGAACGTGGCCTGAAAAAAGTTGTTTACAACTCATTCCATTTGTGATAGACGAAATAAATTATTCATTGCAAATAATATTATTTCCTAAAACCAAAACGGAAATGAAGCGGCAAGGTGCTGTTTATAAATAAACGTGTCCAAGGGGTTAATCTTGGTCGTGAAACAATACGAAATCATACCAAAATGAAAACACAAAAATATTAGACATAACTATTTTAATCACAAATGAGAGAATTTGTTTGTCCCATATCTCATAAATAGACACATGGATCCGCAGAGAATAAAATCAGAGAAAAAAACTTCCTTCTCTCTGAGATTCTGACAGAGTGTAGTGCTAATTGGTATCTAATCAATCACACAAACCACAAACACAATCACACGAGACAGTATTTACGTGGTTCCCCAAAGAAACGGGTACGTCCACGGAGGGGCAGCGGATTCACTATTTTGAGGAGGATTACAACAATCACTCAACTCACCAATACAGCCTCACAATACTCTCGTGTTTCACTCTCTGCTCTCTGATTTCTGATACAAATACATAGCAAGAGGAGTACAGATTATATAGGAGAAATATCTCTCCTAGCTATTACGCCCTACAACTGTTCCAACGCCAGACATAGCAATTACTCTGGAGGTTGAGAGCAGTGTCGGCAATGAGCTGTAGAGGATAGAGCCAATCCATCCAACTGATCCAAACTACCAGTCAACAATCTCCACCTTGGCGAGAATCCTCGAATCAACGCTGCCCCGATGCGCCCTTAGGCGCTACCTGTCTGAGAGATATTGATCAAGTCCAAACAATGTTTGAACTTGATCCCACTGACCACCTTCGTCAACATATCTGCAGGGTTATCTGCAGTCGGAATCTTCTGAAGCAGAACATCCCCTTCTTCTACAATTTCCCTGATAAAATGGAACCGGACATCGATATGCTTGGTGCGCGAATGATGGACCTGGTTCTTTGCCAAACAGATGGCACTTTGACTATCACAAAAAACCTCCACGTTTTCTTGATCGATTCCCAAATCCTCTATCAAACCATGAACCCAAATAGCCTCCTTGAAAGCTTCTGTTACTGCCATATACTCTGCCTCTGTAGTAGACAAAGCCACCGTTGACTGTAACGTTGACCTCCAACTGATCGGTCCTCCAGCAAGTGTAAACACATAGCCTGTTGTCGACCGTCGCTTATCTAGGTCACCAGCATAATCAGAATCCACATATCCAACTAAATGCTGACCACTTGTCCTGTTTCTCTCAAACTTCAAACCAACATCCACAGTACCCTGCAAGTACCGTAGTATCCATCTCACAGCCTGCCAATGCTCCTTTCCAGGATTGTGCATGTATCGACTAACCATGCTAACTGCGTGTGAAATATCTGGTCGTGTACAGACCATAGCATACATCAAAGCTCCCACTGCGTTAGCATAGGGAATTTGAGCCATTTGCTTCCGTCCGTTCTCAGTTTGCGGCGACATCAATGCACTGAGCTTGAAATGAGCTGCCAAAGGTGTACTAACAGCTTTCGCTTTCCCGTCAATACCAAACCTCTGCAACACCCTCTTCAGATACTGCGTCTGAGTCAACCAAATTGTGCCTTTTTTCCTGTCCCGCTGAATTTCCATGCCGAGAATCTTCTTAGCCTCCCCGAGATCCTTCATGTCAAACTCTTTGTTGAGCTGAGCTTTTAGTCTGTCAATCTCCACCTTGCTCTTACATGCAATCAGCATGTCATCTACATATAAGAGCAAATAGACAAATGATCCATCCCGGAGTTTGCGGAAGTAGACACAATGATCGAACTGACTCCTTGTGTACTTCTGATCCATCATAAACCGATCAAATCGCTTATACCATTGTCTCGGCGACTGTTTCAATCCATATAGCGATTTCTGCAGTTTGCAAGCCCAATTCTCTTTTCCCGCAACTTTGTACCCATCTGGTTGAGCCATATAGATCTCCTCATCCAGATCTCCGTGTAGAAAAGCGGTCTTGACATCGAGTTGGGCTAACTCGAGATCAAACTGAGCTACCAATGCAAGCAAGATCCTGATCGACGAATGTTTGACGACAGGGGAGAACACTTCGTTGTAGTCGATCCCCTCCGTCTGAGCGTAACCCTTGGCTACCAATCTTGCTTTGAACCTGACTTTCTCAGATCCTGTACCCTCCTTCTTGGCATATACCCATTTGCAGCCGATTGCTTTCTTGCCCTTTGGAAGTTGCATCAACTCCCAAGTCTGATTCTTGGAGAGTGAACCCATCTCCTCATCCATCGCCTTCTTCCACTTGTCACTGTCTGTACCCTGCACTGACTCCTTGTAGGTGCACGGAATATCATCGTCTGTAACTGGAAGAGCATACGCCACCACATTGGCATATCGAGCGGGTTTCCGGATGTCCCGCCTCGGTCTGTTAACTGCAATGGACTCTGGCTGCTGTAATGCTTCCTGAATTGGAGCCTCCTCCTCTTCGAGAATGTCCTGCTCAACAGAATGATCCATAGGACTCTCAACTGGCTGATCAGGCCGTACTGGAACAAGTGACGACTCTACTCTCGCTTGTTCTGAATGCTCCACCTACTGTAGAACATTCGGCTCCACATTCTCCTTGGAAGGAACCTGCTTTAGCATAGCAGATTCATCGAAGGTAACATCCCTGCTTATTACAACTTTATTTGACTCGGGACACCAAAGCTTGTATCCCTTCACTCCTGGATTAAAGCCCAAGAAAATCGCTTTCTTGGCTCTTGGATCCAACTTTGATTCAGTTACATGGTAGTAAGCAGGACATCCAAAAACATGTAACGAATCGTAGTCTGCAACAGGTTTCCCAGACCATACCTCCAACGGAGTCTTCCCTCCAATTGTTGCTGACGGTAAACGGTTGACAAGATGTGAGGCATATTCGATTGCCTCTCCCCAGAACGCCTTACTAAGCCCGGCATTTAACAACATGCACCGAACTTTCTCCACCAAAGTGCGATTCATGCGCTCTGCAACTCCATTCTGCTGCGGCGTCCCCGCAACTGTGAAGTGTCTGACTATCCCCTCCTCCTGACAGACTTAGAGAAAAGGATCTGACTTGTACTCTCCACCGTTATCTGACCTCAGCTTCTTGATTTTTCTACCTGTCTGCGTCTCTATCATTTTCTTCCAAATAAGGAAAATGCGAAGAACTTCATATTTGTGACTCATTGGATAAACCCAAACACGCCTGGAATAGTCATCAATAAATGTCACGAACCATCGTTTGCCTCCCAAAGTAGCATTTTTGGTAAGACCCCAAACATCTGAATGAACATAGTCCAGAATCCCCTCTGTGCGGTGAACCCCAGTGCCAAACTTGACTCGAGTCTGTTTGCCCAGTACACAATGTTCACAAAAGCCAATTTTCCCTGTCTTGGCTCCTTTCAACAAGCCTTGCCTCACCAAACCCTGTAAGGCCTTCTCGCCAGCATGCCCTAAGCGTATGTGCCATAGCCTGGATGCATCGTCTTCGTCTGAGCCTATAGAAACGGACGCTCTTCCTGTGACTGCACAACCGTCTAGGAAATACACGTTCCCCTTTCGGCTGCCTTTTAGTACCACTAGCGCCCCTCGAACCACCTTCAACACTCCACCCACCATCGTAATCTTGTAGCCCTTTCCATCAAAGGCTCCAAGTGAAATGAGATTCTTCTTCATGTCCGGAATATACCGAACATCTGTGAGCACCCTGATCGTTCCATCATGTAACTTCAAACGGATTGAACCTATCCCTTGTACTCTGCAGGTTGTCTCGTCACCTAACAGAACAACTCCTCCATCGAGATCTTGAAAACTCGAGAACCATTCCCTGTTGGGACATATGTGGTAGGTACTTCCCGAATCTAGTATCCACTCGTCTGAATGGCCTGGCGATGATGAAACACATAGTGCTGACTCTAGATCATCCCTTGCAACATTTGCAACTGGTTGCTTGTTCGGACAGTCATTCTTCCAGTGTCCTTTCTGATGGCAAAAGGCACACTCGTCTTTCGCCAATCTCCTTCGTTCTCTGGATTTGGCACCTCTGGATCTTGAACGAGACCTCCCTCGGCCTCCTCCACCAGACTTCTTGCCCTCGGTAGACTTCCTAGTCTCAGTCCTGCCTCTGGTGGTCAATGCTGATGCTGACGGGTCTTGGTGAATCATCTTGTCCTTCCTCCGTACCTCGTTATTCATCAAAGCATTGGAAACGTCATCATACTTGATTTCATTTTTACCATACAATAAAGTAGTAGTTAAATGATCGTACGTTTCGGGCAAGGAATTTAACAACAGTAAAGCTTTATCCTCATCCTCAATGGAAACATCAAGATTTTGTAAATCAGACAAAATCTTATTGAAATTATTTAAGTGTTGGTGCATAGATATACCTTGCGAGTACTGGAACCGGTAGAGCTTCTTCTTTAGATATAGCCGATTCTCAACACTTTTCGTCATGTACTTGTTTTCCAATTTCTCCCATAGCTCTTTAGCTAGTGTTTCCTTCATCACAAAGTACTTCTGATCCTTTGTGAGACATAACCGGATGGTGCCACATGCTTGGCGATTGAGCTTTAACCAATCTTTATCGGAAATATCATCGGGCCGCTTCTCCAACGTCATATCCAACTCCTGCTGATATAAAATATCCAAAACTTCGCATTGCCACATGCCGAAGTTATTCGTTCCATCGAATTTCTCCACCTCGAACTTAGCATTGGAAACCGTATTCCTTTGCCCATAATTGTTCGTAGTGGACGAGGACTCCGCGACACCCTGAGGAGTTGATAAGGGAGTGCTTACGAGAACTTCTTCTTCTCCGTCGGCCATAGCAAGACTTCTCACTCCACCAAAGTTGATTTCCGATGTCTGAAAACGTCCAAAACACGCTTTTCACACCAAAAACTCAACTGTTCTTCAACTTAGGGTTCGAATCACGGAAAACAGAGCACGGGGTTGGATCCGAAACGTCGAGAATGTGCGGGAACCGGAATGAACCGGCAGTGAACCGGAATGAACCGTACTGAACCGGCTAGAAAACTGATTTTGACCCTCTGAACCGGGTTGAACCGGTACTGTACTGGACCGGAATTGAACCGGACCGGATTACTGAACCGGGTTGAGACTGGATCGGACAGGACCGGGTACTGTTCGGGTCGGGTTTGACTGAGCCGGGTCGAGACGGGTCGGGCCGGGACGGGTCGGATCGGGCTGGGCAGGTCGGGCCGGGCCGGATCGGGTCGGGCTGGCCGGATCGGTTCGGGTCGGACCCTTGACTGTTGACCGTTTGACCCCACACCTCAGACTTTGACCGCGTGAACAGTACGCGCGCGGCTGAAACCCACGCGTCTTCTTCCTCCGTACTGTGTGTGAATGCACTACGCGAGTGGATCTAACGCGCGCACACGCGCAATCTTCTGTGGGCGCGTGAGGGAGCTACGGACCTCCGATTGAGGTGATTCCGGCGGCGTTGGCTTCGTCTCTTCGCGGGCTTTCACAATCCGGGGTCAAAAAAAAATTTCCGAGCTCGTTTCCGGTACTATGTATGTCGAACAGAACACGAAAAATACAGAGGAACTGGGTTTGAGATTCTAGGCACCCACTACACTGCTCTGATACCACTTGTAGTGCTAATTGGACCTCCACTTTTATTTTTGAGTCGTTTGCATGAGATGATTTGGCCCAAAGGATAAATTTTCGAATGTACAATGCACGAACTCATTTAATCTCTGTAATCTTAGCTACAAATTTAATGTACAAAGGATAAATTGCCGAAGGGGATCGACCTGGCCTGCAGCTCCACCAACACAAGTCGATTAACTACTACGGCAGCCCCTTGTGGTTTAATTATGAGATTTTGCAGTGGTATACGAACAATATATAAAAAGACATATCGTACACTATTTTTTAGGGGTGTATACATTAAGCTTATTTTATACCTAATCATCACAAAACGTAAACTCACAATATGATACCCGATTTATAGACTTAAGATCAACGCCAAGTGACTGTTAGGCAATGAAATAATATTTAAAATCCAACCAAGAAAACTTGTGGTATCTAAAACTACAACTTGTACATATTCTGCCTTAGCGGTAAGATATAATGCTTCAATTACCTTAGTGGTACCGTGTTACCATATCTTCATAGACGATTGAACTAATTCCGCCTTAGCGGTAAGATATAAATAACTTCAATTCAGGTTTACATATAAATAGGTAATTGAATTGGAATTTAGAACTTTTATTTTCTTTCTCATTGTTGTGTGTACGTCCAAGGACCATATGTTAATCTACAGAGTTAGAACATCTATACCTGGTGGTCGAACAAAGGTACTTGTCCTTCGCATCTTACAGAGCTGTTGCAAAAACTTTCGAGGTTCGGCAAATCGTAAAGCTCCAGAGTCGTCAGTTTAGGGAAGCGAGTGGCATAATCGTCAACAACTTTTCCTTTCTGTTTCTCCATTTCCATAGCTTCTATCTTTGGACAACCTCCTACCACATTCATCAGTTTGCCACAATCACCGATGGCCATCTTCGACAATTGACAGCAGAATGACTCTGTTGATGTTTCTGGAATGGGCAAAATTTGTTTGTTCCATATCTCTGTGATATCAGGCACGGAATGAATCTCCAATCTCTCCAAGGCGGGGAACGCGGCCTGAAAAAAGTTGTTGACAACTCATTCCATTTGTGATAGATGAAATAAATTAATCGTTGCAAATAATATTATTTCCTAAAACTAAAACAGAAATGAAGCGGCAAGGTGCTGTTTATAAATAAACGTGTCCAAGGGGTTAATCTTGGTCGTGAAACAATACGAAATCATACCAAAATGAAAACACAAAAATATTAGACATAACTATTTTAATCACAAATGAGAGAATTTGTTTGTCCCATATCTCATAAATAGACACATGGATCCGCAGAGAATAAAATTAGAGAAAAAAACTTCCTTCTCTCTGAGATTCTGACAGAGTAGTCTTCTAACATTGAAACTATTGTTCGAAACCAACCCATTGAGGAAAATCTAGACAATGAGTGTGATATACGAGAGCTGAGTGAGTGTGAACAAGGCCTTAATTTATGGGTGTTTGATTAGTAATTGAAATCCTTTTTTTATTTTGTGTAATAAGCTCTCTTATCCCATCAACTATAAATTCCGTCGAAACAAAGACACGGTTTTCTAAATGGATTAACTACTACGACAACCCCTTAGGCTTTAGTTATGAGATTTTTCAGTAGTATACGAATTTTTGTGGCTCAATATGTACAAAGGCATACCGTACACCATTTTTTGGGGTGTTTAAACTAGGCTTATTTTATATCTAATCATCACAAAACGTAAACACACAATATGACACCTGAATTGTAATACTTCAGATCAACTACAAGTCACAGTTAGGCAATGACATGTTCGACATAATTGTTGGTCATACAATCAGATTAATTAATAATTAAATCCAACCAAGAAAACTTGCATTTAAAAGTATAACTTGTACATATTCTGCTTGAATCCTTCAATCAACTTACAAGTAATTTTTTTTTTCAATGAGGGACGAGTTTTATGCTTTGTCGCTCGATGGATACAATTTGCGAGAAAAATAGTTTCCCCAGCTAGATTTTACGAAAGGGGACAAAAACGGTTTTTTCTCGCCGAATGGGTAAATTTGTGAGGAAAATTAATTTCTTCTTTGGATATCAGAACATTAGACTATTGTGGTTGTAGCGGATCTCTACTACATAGCCTAACTATCTATGATGTTAAAATGGACTCAAACAAACTAAAAAGAAAATTACGAATTTGTCATCTAATACCTCAGTGACTCTTCTGAAAAAGTTTTTTTTTTTTTGGGTATTATTATGATAAATTAAGAAAGAAAAATTCTAGAAAAATAGCTATGAGAGTTTAGAAACTTGGGAAGTCGCAATCCATTTGTACGTGTCATAGATAAACAAATAGACAGAAAGTTGGAGAAAACTCATGTGAAATAAAGGTTTCAATGTACTAGAGTTTCCCGTACTATACAATTTGAATTTAAGAAAACAATTCATAACAGAGAGACAGAAGAAAGCCTGATACCCTAATGTAATGTAATGGAAGTGAATTGCCTCCTCTTGGAGAGCGTTACTCCAAATTAGGATTTCCCTAGAGCACCCTGATAGCTTCTCCATACCATAGGACACGAAGTGTCCTTATACGGAAAGCATTATCTAAGAACGAGCTAATAATTAAAGCATTACCTTATTATTGAAGAGTACCGTTTGTGCACGAGCAGATGAACTCTCACCGCTTGTTGCTGTCTCCTCCTTCTTGGGATAGAAGCTTATGAGGTTTGGTAGATTTTTCAAAATCAATCTCTTCAACCCACTGAAATTTATCACTGTATCTTCATCCTTCTCTCCTTCAGTTCCAATCACTCCTTCCATGACCGTGCAACTAGTTATATTTAATGTTTGGAGCTGAACTAGTCCTCTCGCACATGATTGGGAGAAGAGATATTTCAACGTGCAATTTGTAATGCTTAATTCACCCAAGTGAGAGAAGGATTTTGAAGGATACAAACGATTTCTTCCGAGAAGAATTTCCAAGGTGTTTGCTAAGTGAACTTTCTGAAGTCTCAAGACCCCATCCGTGTCCCCATAATAATAATAATAATTTTCACCAACTGATATTCTAAATCTGACTAGGTTCTCAAAGAAGAAACCGTCTTTGGGCAAAAGAGCAGGGTCTTGTATACTAATACGTAAAGTAGTTAATCGAGTCAATGACATTAGCTCATCAAGACTCACAGTGCTTATTTCCCTGTCAGTTGATGTTCCCTCCCATTTGTCAAAGGTCCATGGCATGTACAATTCTTCAAGGCGAAGTAATTTCGACACGACACCCTTTGAAATCATTTCAAGCTTTTTACAATCTTCCATATCTAACAACCGAAGGCGTTTTAACTCTCCTATCTCTGTTGGCAACACCTTTATATTAGAACCCCGGAGACTAAGTATTTCAAGATGATCCTTTAAGTCCTTGAGTACAGCTATGTCTCCCAACTTGCAGTTATTTAGGCACAACATATGAAGTTTTGCCAATTTTGCAAGCGAAGCTGGGAGGGGCAACATAGGTACTTCGTTCAAATCCAAAACCACAAGGTTCTTCGTCCCACTAAAAAACGTGTCTGGAACTTGAAGCTGGAATTCGTTGCTGGTACAGTCCAACTGTAACGTGTGGAGTTCCGGACAAACCAACTCTTCGGGAAACTCGCGCACATCATTCGGCCTTAAGGAGATTACTGAGCAATGCTCGTACGCAGCTTTGTCCGGCCAATCTCTGAAACCGTGTTCGACAAATGATTTTTCTTCTTTTGCTATTGAAATAGCTACGTCTCGCACGACATCATGCATTTTTACATAATGTGCGGATCGTCCGTCTAATAGCAAACAACAACCTTTTAAGGTATCGACCACCGTAGATACTCGATCTAAAGCTTCTTCCAATGTAGCTGGCTTTCGACCTTGATGAAAGATCCTCCCTGTCATGTAGTATCTCACCAAGTCATCAATTGGAATATTGACATCTTCGGGAAATAGACAACAAAGCAAGAAGCATGACTTTGCATCATCAGAATCTAACCAATCATAGCTCCACTTTAAGGATGTGAACACCTTTGAGTTGATTCCCGCAATATCCTTTAGCATGGAATTTTTTAGCTTGTGAAATGCATCTTTCCAGGCGTACATTTTCTTATCCTTCAATGCTCCTCCAAGTGCAGTAACAGCAACTGGCAAGCCTTGACACTCTTTACAAACCGCCCATGCTATATCATGTAGTGGATGATCAAGAGAGTCGACATTATTTCCCACCTTCTTCTTAAATAGGGTCCATGCTTCTCGTTCAGATAAAAACTCAATTTTAAAATCCTTATGATCTTTCATATCCTTCCACACTTCTTGGTTTCGAGACGTTAGCACAACTTTGCAACTTTTGTTTCTGTCAGTGATAGGAATACCTGTTGGGCAGCCAAACATCGACCAATTCAAATACGATTGTACGAAACCTTTTCCCTTGTGGTAGTTCAGAACAGTACTAAACTTAGAAACTGAATATATATCATGAAATCAATACTAACAACCTACTGTATAAAATTCAGGAATAACATAGTTTATAGCTGCAATATTAGAAAATTGCGTAAAAATTATACGGAGGTTTTGTCTTCTTAAATTGGTCATAGAGACTTGGTCATGTATGGTTATCAACACACCATCTGTTTTCCAGCTTTCAAAACGTTCACAAATTATTTTTTTTTTCTCGGTGAAAGTTAGCATTGTTAATTACTGAGGTTTGAAGTTTAAACGTTCACGGTGGTGTTCAAGAGATTCACACTAATTATTAACATGATCAAAAAGTAATATTAAAAACCCCAATAAATAGTATCGCGCTTATTCGACATTACAAGCTTCCTAGGCGAAGAGTAGTCAGTATATTAGGCCCATTACCTTTCTAAATATCAAATTGGTCCCTCAAACTTGTGTGACGGATTGAATCTTTCCAAAACTTATTACTCCTACACCAGATTATGAACAATTTGTAAAGATCCTGATCCTAGTTCACCAAAGGAAAGTTTTATTTTTGGGGTGACAAGCCCAGGCAAAACCTAACCTCTCACGTATGAATGTTTGGCATGCTTATATTAGCTTCTTCTATTTAGTTTTTTCAGCCAACCAATTTGAGGGATTGTTTACAGAAATAGGATTAACGATATGCATACAGCAATTTGTTCAAAATTATGTGACGTTTCATGGTCCTTTCCTTTTAGTCCAAAATGTCCACCTTCACTTATCAACAGAAATACTAGTGCCACGTCATTATTTGATAAGTTTTCTATAGAAAAATTCTACTACTTAATTACAAAACATTGTCAAAAAATGTGTGGCCAAGAAGTGGATTTTTTTGGTAGCACACGTGCTTCAATGGTTGATTAGCCATACTATCGTTTGAAAAAAAAAAAAATTTTGTCAAAAGCGAATTAGTAGTTATACATATCAAAACGTTTAAGAAAAAAAATATACTTCTCAAAACATTTAAGAAAAAAAATATACTTCCTCCGTCCCCAGATAAAAGTAGAGATTTTTAATTTAGGGTTGTCCTTTAATAATTGTGTTTTCAAAAGTTAATTGGTAAAAGTTTGTACAATTATTATTTTGCCTTTTCGAAAAGTTAATTGGTATAGAATTAATAGGTAAAACTACAGGATAAATTTGAAAAGTGGAGATAAAAATTGATATGAGAGGTGGAAAGTGAAGGTAAAAAGTGATATGAAATGTATAATGATAATATTTTCTTAATATGTTGGATTTATGAGCACATTTAAAAAGGGACAAAGGAGTATAAATACTCCCTCTTTCTGCAATTTTTTGTCCCAATTGTCACTTTTTGTTGTCCTGAAATTATTGTCCCAATTCAAAGGAAATGGGCAAAAAGTTTTGAGTTTATATTTTTACCCTTACTTTTTAAAACTAAGTTCACGCAATGATGATATTTTAAAGGCCAAAAGGAGAAAAAAAAAATATATATATATGTATATAACCAAGTGGAATGATGATCTTCCCCCTTATAAATTTGAATCCCCTAGTTAAATTCAATAATAGTGCCTCCAACAAAAGAGCTGGGTTGCCATTATGAGAACAAGAGAGAAGTCATCACCAATAAGAACAAGGTTCAACATTTAAATGGTCAAACAACCTTTTAAATTCAGTAATGATACATACATACAAAAAATTTACCCACAAATTACCCATACACTCACACAAGTGTGTGGGCTCAACATACACTGGATGTGCAAGTGTGTGTGGAGCCCACACACTTGTGTGAGTGTGTGGGTAATTTGTGAGTAAATTTTTAGTGTGTATGTATCATTTTTGTTTTAAATTTGAGAAATGCCATGGGTAACAAATGATCTGGCATCAATGCATGCAAAGTGCCACATCAGATAGTACACATGTATCGTGACAAGTGTGTGCACACATCATTATTACTTTAACCTAAATTTTTAGGTTAAAAATTGTATGTTAATCACATTGTGAAAGTTCAAAATTGAGAAAATACCTATTTTATTCAAGTCCAGTTCTTCCCTTTGTTGCCAAACGTCATCCAATATTATGAGATTTTTCTTCCCATTGTCTAATCTATTCCATAATTGAGTTGCTCTTCCTCCCACTTCAATTTCTCCACCGGGCGGTAGTTTCAAACGTTCGGCGAGTTGCCCTTGAATATTTTGCACATTGGCATCCCGAGAGATAACTGCAATTACGACTTCATCAAAAGTTCCATCTTTTTTCACTAGTTCACCAATCTTTGTGACCATAGTCGTCTTACCAACCCCTCCGGTTCCATACACCCCAATAATGTTCACCTTGGGGTCTTTTAATGCCTTCACAATCCCTGTGAAAACTTCATATCTTGATTGGAAATCCTCGTAATCCTTGCTATGTGGGAATTCAAGTTCCGGAGGAGCTTCCCTAGGGTGTGCAACTCTGCTGATGTTGCCACCTTTTGCAGTGAGATGTTTGACACGAACCACCTTCTTCTCAGCTTGCTTACTTAGGCGGTAACGTGAGATGAAGTCAGGACATGAGAAATTGAAGCACGTCATGTTTTCCTTTTTCTCATCCATAAACGTGCCAACTTCTTGGCTAGTCACTTCAACATCCTTTAGCCAGACCGAAACATAATCGTCAACAGCCTCACCGATGTGTTTGGCTTGATTAACTTTTCCTTCGATGTTGGTTTTCTGCCCTTGAAGGCTATTCATTTCATCTTCTAGGTCCTTCAAGTTCCGCTTGTAATGAAAAACAAAACCGACATGACGTTCCACCCGTTGGAACACTTTTCCAACGATGTACTCCACAATTTTGTCCACTATGCTTTGTACTGGGTTACACATTTTTCAATTCACTCTTTTTTCTCTCTTTTCTATATTGAGATCTTTTCTTGCTTTCTTAAAGAAGATACTGTTTGGGGCTTCAACTCAAGGGTTAACTCTTCTCCTTTTCCACCTTCAAAAGCCAAGATGTCAAGTATCAAGAATGAGATCCGAATGTGAAAAATAAAATCTTCTCTATGAGCACTTAAAATATACCAAAAGAAGGAACTAGATGTGAATACTGCAATATCAAGTTATCAACAGTTCTAAGTATTGAGCGGTAGTTGATTCTAAAATGGCTTAACTTTTTTTCTGAGGCCTGGTTGAATGATAACGAGGCTACAGCATTAGCGTTCTCAGTCCTCAATTTTTATATATATGACAATTCCACTAACAAAAAAATAGTTTTTTCCAAAAACTGAGACATTTTATTCCCTCACAATACATCACATAAAAAAATCGTAAAAAGCCAGTTTACTCAAAAAACTGCCTTAGAGCATCTCATCAGGCTCAACAAAAAATGGGCCAAATTTAACCTCAAAAACACCTTTTATAAATTAACAAGTCACTTTTTCAAAAACTCACAAAATCAGACTCTCTATTCAGAAAGTCAGGAGAGAGAATTGCATTAACCTTTGAATAGTGTCTCAAAGGATTTACCGAGTTACTGTAGCAAAGTTATAACTTTTGCAAATTTACAAAAATTTGTTGAGTCTGATTTTGGGGGGGTTTTGACCTTTTCACTCAACAACTTAGCTATCATGGAGATTTGCCTCCCCTGATGAGATGCTCTTAGTGGAACACCCCCATGAAGATGTAAATAATCACACCACAATAATAATATTAGTACTTTGATAAGAAAGTAGGATTTGTGCGTGTCATCTGCATGGGGTTTCTCGTCAGAAAAACGCCCCACCTGCCGATCCTTCTTGAAGTCCCCATATTATTATTTTTAAAACTGTAATGGTGCTAATACTTTGATATGAAAGCAGGATTTGTGCGTGGTTTCTCGTTAGAAAGGCGCCCCACTTGCCTAGCATTTTTCAAAGTTTCGACATTATTATCTACAAAAAGTACTCCATCCGTCCCATTTTGTTTGTCAATTTTCGAAGATCGTGTCATCGGTCAAACGCTTACAACTTTTAATCCGTAATGTTTGTCATGATTTTGAAAACTCCGTATAATAAAACTCATCAAAAACTATCAAACGAGATCCATATTGAATATTTTTTGAAATTCATATTAAAAGATATAAGCAATTGAAATCGGACACGGTCTATTAAAAATGACAAACAAAATGGGACGGAGGGAGTAATAACTTTGGCATCAAAGAAATTTTGCCATTTACTTGTAGTAAATTCTCGAGCATGTATATATATTGTTTGTTATATTAAAGCCTAGGATAATCTACTAACTACTACTACTTTAAAAAAGGTGAAGCACCAAAAGTGTTTCACACACTTTCCCTTACCAAAAATACCCCTCTCCAAAATTACAAATAACACGCTACCTTCCAAAATTACAACTAACCCACCCCATTCCAAAAAACACGCTACCTTCTAGATGTCAAAAAAACTAGTGAACCGCGAATCCAAACCGAATTGAAGCAAACCATAGGTTTTGGATCGATTGAGTTTGTGGATTACTGGTTCGAATACGGATTGAAAAATTAGAACACTGTGACTCGCGATTCAGTCCATGAATTATGGTAGTTTGAGCAAGTTGACCTGCTAGCAATGCTTTCTGCTGAAACACTCCCTTGGACTGAATCCGTGCCACGTGCCACAACGGTTATGGGTTAGGGAGGCGGGGAACCTAAGCCCTCTGATTTACACCTATTTGACATCTGAGTTCTCATACCTAGCCATGAGGAGGTTTGATATTTCCTCTGATCCACCGAAACTACTCTATAGATTTCACTCGTCAAGTTAGTTCTAATTATACTTTGTCTATCTAGAATGCATGAGCCCTTGATGTGGTTGGACGGGTGGTTGAATCCTGCTCCTTTCCTGTGCTTTGGGTTGGACTGACTCACAGACGCGTGACACAAAGGTTGTAAACAGCCTGCTTCCCTCGATGGCTGTCCATTAGGCTTCTCTTAACATGCGTTGCCTTACCTTGACCTTTTTATCTTATCCTGTCTTTACCTATGCTAACCTTCTCTTTCCTTACCTAAAAGGGTCTGATCTTAATAGCAAAAACTCACACTTTTGAATGGGGCCCAACTATTAAAAAATTGTGGATAAATCGAACCGGATTGTGAATAAAAATAAATAAATATATATATATATATATTAAGAAGTTTCTTGTGAGGGCTCCCTTACAAAAAAAAAGTGCGGGAAAATAGTTGTGGGCCGTTGGATCCTAGGCCCTTCACGTGCGATTCAACGGCTCACAACTGTTTTCTCACACTTTTTTTTGTGAGGGAGCCCTCATAGGAAAACTTCTTGTATATATATATATATATATATATATATATATAATACTATAATTTAACATATTATTCTTAATCATTCTTAATTATCTGTCTAATTATCTATACTACTACTATTTTACTTCTTTTAAATGCACGAAGTCCAACGAAGTCTTTTTTACTTTTTCATTTCCCATTATACGCTTATTTTGAGAGGCACCTATTGAGACTGCCACATCTTCTCTAAAGTGACACTCTCATACCCTTTTATATCCACGCGGTAGGGCAATGAAAGATAATACAGTGAACAAAGGCTTACTTGGTGGTTATTTTAGTTTAGAACCTGGTGATATTTTCTCCCTAAGAACTCAATGGGTTGTGTCTCTTCGGACAATTGGGTGTATCAGTTTAGATTACACCTTTTTGCCCCGACCAATGTCCATTCAAATAGGTGCAAACCTAACTATAAATTCAGTCTAATTACTTTATTTCCGCATAAGATTTTCCCGGCACAAACATGCACATATATTGCGTAATTTCGCTTATAGAGAGAGTAAGCACTTCTGTTAGTTCGCCAGATATGCAGATTTCACTACTGTTTCTGGGGAGGTAGGCATCTAAGAAGTTCGTGGATGACATTGCAGGGACGAATCTATCTTTAACGATGTAGGGCTCGCACTAGCCATGGTCATTTTTAAAAAAAAAATTCACTTGGATTACGAGTCTACGACAATCGCAGTGAATTTAGCATCTATTAATTTGTTCTCAATTGTTTCGATTTCCGATTTGTATCAAGTTCAGATCCACTGTTAATCGTTTGTTCTGAAAAATAGTTGTCTTTTCCTTCAGCATTATAAACCATACAAGTTTTACATTGCAAATTTGTTTTGCCAAACTGTATTTCAGTTTTGAATTGAAAGTTCCATTTTTAGCATATTAGTTCTTACGTGATTTTTCTATGATCAATTGATAGTTTATTAGGAGCGGGATTTCCCTAAAGGGTCCCAACCTACGTGAACAATTTGTGGAGTGAGAGTGGGAGTGAATGCATAAAGATTTTTCTAAGTTTTTAGACCCACTAGGGGTGATGTTAATTTGGACGATGGCCACCATTTGGAGCAGGCACCGTTTGGAGAAGAAATGGTTTGGGAGGGTAATTTTTTTGAAGTGTTATTTGCCATGATGACTTTTGCTAAAGAATCATGTGTGCCTTAAGAAAGAGACACCATCACACTTATTTTGGGTGATGTCGCGTGTTAGGAAGTGGCTTTTGTTTGGGCTGCGTTGTAGGCCTCAGTACACATACATGGGCTGATCTTGTTACACCACGTTAATTTATAAATTATGGGAGGGTCTTTTATGTCATTCTCTTATCTTTTATTATCCTTTTTTTTATTACATTTGGGCGGGAAAACCAGTTAAGGGTGTTTTCACGTGAAGAAGAGGAGTATAAGAGGAGAGAGGAGAGAGGAATGGGGTGTGGAAGTTAGATCTGTATTTTCATTTCCTTGTTTTCTCTTGTATCTCAATATCTGTATTCTCTTCCTTGAGCTTAATAGAAAGCACTTGAGCACCAATTGGTTGCTCCATACCTTTCAAATTGTGTGAATCGATCCCAAAGCATATCAGTGGTATCAGAGCAGTCGATTCTCGGCCACTTTGAAACTCGTTGTTATGGCGGAAGGAACCAGATCGCATGATGTTAAGCGAATCGAAGAAACACTCAAGGCGGTGGGGCAATTGCAAACCACCACTGATATTCAAGCTGCAGCTCTGGCGAAGCAATCTGAAGCCATAGATCGCCAATCGGAGGTCATGTCTGAGGTCAAAAACCTCATCTCAGCTCTCACTCTCAAGTACGATCAATTGGCAACACAGGTAAACCAAGCTTCATCCTCTGTGTCCCTAAATACAAATCGCCATCCCCAGATCCCCAATTCAGGAGAATTGGGTGGTAATTTTGGTACCAATTGGGCTAACCCTAGGTTCAACCGAATTGATTTTCCGAAATTTGGGGGTGATGATCCAGAGGGATGGGTTTATCGCTGTGAGAAGTTCTTTGAGATTAACACCATAGACAAAACCCAGAAGGTACGATTAGCTGCTATCCATTTAGAGGAAAAAGCTATTAGCTGGTTCAGGTGGTTTGAGAAATCGAATGCAGTCGGAAATTGGAGGGAATTCAGAGCTGCTGTAATTGCTAGATTTAATGATAATGTGTGTGAGGATGCAGTTGGTCAGTTGACCAAACTTAAGCAAACAACCACAGTCAAAGCATATCAGGAGAAGTTTGAGGAGTTAGCAAATAGAACCAATGGGCTTGGGGAAAACTTCTTTGTAAGTTGTTTCGTAAGTGGGTTGAAGGAGGAAATCAAGGCAGGAGTCCAGATGTTTAGACCTATTACTATTGCTCAAGCCATGGGCCTGGCTAGGCTACAAAAGGAAACAATTGAAGCTCTGCGGAAATCCAAGGGGCCTGCAGTGTATCATCAGAAACCTATATATCCAACAACTAGTCTGCCAAGTACTGCACATAATCCCTCCACTTACAAATCAACCTCTCCATACTCTACCAGTACCAAATATAATTCCATTAACAGTCAACCATCCTCCATCAAACCCTTAGACTCCTATCCTCCATCAAACCCTTAGACTCCTATCCTCCAGTATTGAGATTAACCTCCAAGGACATTGAAGATAAACGTCTGAAAGGATTGTGCTATGGTTGTGATGAAAAATACTTCAGGGGGCATGTGTGCAAGAAGAAGACTCTCTTCATGTTAGAGGCTGAAGATGAGGAGGAAGAGTTCCATGAAGCACACAGTGGGGGTGATGACAGTGACCAGACCAATGAACAGGAAGACTTGCATATTTCAGTGCATGCTATTTCTGGGATGCCCTCTTTCAGAACTATGAGGATCAAAGGAAGGGTTAAGAAATGTCCCTTGACTATTCTCATAGATTCAGGTAGTACCCATAACTTCCTAGATCCCATGATGGCCAAGAGAACTGGCCAAACAATTCGAAACACACAGCCATTAGCAGTAACAGTGGCAGATGGAACTAAATTGATAAGTAAGGCAACCATAACAGATTTCATTTGGTGGATGCAGGGCACTGAGTTCCAAGCTGATATGAGATTACTTCCCTTAGGAGGTTGTGATATGGTACTAGGGATCCAGTGGCTTACTACCTTAGGTCCTGTGCTCTGGGATTTCAAGGAACTAAAGATGGAATTTCAAGCTAAGGGGAGGAGGCATGTACTAAAGGGTGGTGCACCAGTGGAGCTACAACAGGTTTCTACAGCTCAAATGCAGTCCATTCTCAAGAAGAAACCACAAGGTCTGGTGGCTCAACTCAGCAGCCTTCAGGGAGAGGATTTAGGGTTACAGCAGCAAACAGAACTTACTGAGGTAAACACTGAGTTAACTAGTCTCTTGCAAACTTTTCATGACATATTTCAAGAACCAAAAGGGCTACCCCCACATAGAAACCATGACCACCAAATTCCCCTACAACCTAACAGTAAACCACCAAACTCTAGACCTTACAGGTACCCCTATATCCAAAAAACTGAAATTGAGAAGATTGTCAGGGAACTCTTGAGTACAGGGGTAGTAAGGCCAAGTACAAGTCCATACTCGTCTCCAGTGTTGCTGGTGAAAAAGAAGGATAACAGTTGGAGAATGTGTGTTGATTATAGGGCATTGAACAAGGAAACTATTAAGGATAAGTTCCCAATACCAGTGATTGATGAACTTTTGGATGAATTGCATGGTGCACAATTTTTTACCAAGTTAGATCTCAGGTCTGGTTATCATCAGATCAGAATGCACAGTCCTGACATTGAAAAGACAGCTTTCAAAACCCATGAAGGCCACTATGAGTTCTTAGTAATGCATTTGGCCTTACTAATGCCCCATCAACCTTTCAGAGTTTGATGAATGATATTTTCAGACCTTACTTAAGGGAGTTCATTCTAGTTTTTTTTGATGATATCTTAGTATACAGCAAAACTTGGGCAGATCACATGCTCCATCTGCAAACTACCTTCCAAACCTTGAGGGAACAGCAACTGTATGCAAAAGCCTATAAGTGTACCTTTGGAAAAACTGAGGTGGAATATCTGGGGCACTACATCAACGGAGAGGGAGTCTCAGCTGAAAAGGGAAAGGTTGAGAGTATGCAATCTTGGCCAAGACCAGCAAATATTAAGGGTCTCAGGGGATTTTTGGGGCTCACTGGATACTACAGACGATTTGTAAAGGATTATGGTAAAATTAGCAAGCCCTTGACTGATTTGTTGAGGAAAGATGCTTTTGGTTGGAACCCAGAAGCTGAAGCAGCATTTAAGCAACTCAAAACAGCCATGACTACTACCCCAGTTCTAGCATTACCTGATTACTCTAAGCCCTTCTTAGTGGAATGTGATGCCTCAGGTAAAGGAGTGGGGGTTGTCTTGATGCAAGAAGGAAGACCTATAGCTTATTACAGCAAGGCACTTGCTCCCAAAAACTTGGGTCTCTCTACTTATGAGAAGGAGTTACTTGCTGTAGTTATGTCAGTGCAAAAATGGAGGCACTACCTTATTGGCCATCATTTCAAGATAAAAACTGACCACCTCAGCCTCAAATACCTCACGGATCAGAAAATAAACACTCTAATGCAACAAAAGTGGGTGACCAAACTTATGGGGTTTGATTATGAGATTGCTTACAAACAAGGGGCAGAGAACAAGGTTGCAGATGCATTATCTAGGGTTGTGCAAATGGAGGATGGGGGATTGGAAGCCTATGCCTTAACTGTATTACTTAGTGGATGGGTACAAGAACTGAAGGATAGTGTGGCCAAAGACACAGTTCTCCAAAAACTACTTGTTGA
The DNA here is from genome assembly GCA_963854785.1 of Vaccinium vitis-idaea. Lineage (NCBI taxonomy): Eukaryota > Viridiplantae > Streptophyta > Magnoliopsida > Ericales > Ericaceae > Vaccinium > Vaccinium vitis-idaea. The sequence continues at coordinate 34,758,295 of OY978218.1, forward strand.
GTTACAAAATGACCCCACCAGCCACCCAAAGTACCAATGGCAACATGGCCTTCTTTATCACCAATCTAAGTTGGTCGTGGGAGATGATCCAGCCTTCAAGCACAAGCTCCTCACAGAACACCATTCAAGTGCAGTAGGGGGCCATTCTGGGACAGAGAGAACCTATAAAAGGCTTAAGGAAACTTTTTACTAGAGAGGGCTGCACAAGGATGTGCAAACCTTTGTGAGTTAATGTGACACCTGCCAACAAAACAAAACTGAAACCAGCAAGTACCCAGGATTGTTACAACCCCTTCCCATTCCAACTAGAATTTGGTCTGACATTTCAATGGACTTTATTGAGGGCCTACCAAATTCTTTTGGAAAAACTGTAATCATGGTGGTAGTGGACAGACTCACTAAAGATGCCCATTTCATTGCTTTAGCCCACCCCTACACAGCTTCTGAGGTAGCACAGACTTTCTTAGATAACATCTACAAATTGCATGGTCTGCCAGCAACCATCATATCAGACAGGGATCCCATCTTTACAAGTGCTTTCTGGAAGGCCCTATTTCATCTCCAAGGGACAGAGTTGTGTCTCAGTTCCTCTTACCATCCACAGACTGATGGACAGTTAGAAGTTGTCAATAGATGCTTGGAAAATTATTTAAGATGCATGACAGGGGACAGACCCAAGCACTGGGTCAAATGGTTACCTCTTGCAGAATGGTGGTATAATACCACATTCCATGCCTCTACTGGCACTACCCCATATGAGGCCTTGTATGGCCAGCCCCCTTCAAGCCTTAAGGACTACATTCCTGGTTCATCCACCATTGATGCTGTGGATACTACTCTCAAGGACAGACAAACCATGATGCAGATCTTGAAATCCCATCTGGAACAATCCCAGAGCAGGATGAAACAAATGACAGACAAACATAGAAGTGAAAGGGTGCTAGAGGTGGGAGATTGGGTATACTTGAAGCTCCAACCGTATAAACAATATTCTGTGGCTCATAGGGACAATGCTAAGTTAGCTCCAAAGTATTTTGGGCCCTTTCCAATCACAAGGAAGGTTGGACCTGTAGCTTATGAACTAGCTCTACCACAAGGATCTAAGATACACCCAGTCTTCCATGTCTCTCAGCTCAAGAAAAAACATGGACCACTCCAGCAAACCACACCTATCTTACCCATGCAAACACCCTCTGGTCAGCTACATGCAGCTCCTCTTACCATCCTTGATCGACGTTTGGAGAAGAGGAACAACAGGCCAGTCACGATGGTCCTAGTGCAATGGTCTAATACTGTCCCTGAGGATGCCACTTAGGAACCCCTGCACAAACTCTTGCAACAGTTTCCATCCTTTCAACCTTGAGGACAAGGTTGAGGTTAAGGGGGTGGGAATGTTACACCACGTTAATTTATAAATTATGGGAGGGTCTTTTATGTCATTCTTTATCTTTTATTATCCTTTTTTTATTACATTTGGGCGGGAAAACCAGTTAAGGGTGTTTTCACGTGAAGAAGAGGAGTATAAGAGGAGAGAGGAGAGAGGAATGGGGTGTGGAAGTTAGATCTGTATTTTCATTTCCTTGTTTTCTCTTGTATCTCAATATCTGTATTCTCTTTCTTGAGCTTAATAGAAAGCACTTGAGCACCAATTGGTTGCTCCATACCTTTCAAATTGTGTGAATCGATCCCAAAGCATATCAGATCTTCTTGTGGCTTTTGCTTTTCAGGAGTTTGTGGCAATTATTTTGGCTGCTATTTTGTAGCATTCTGTTTCGGATGTTTCTTTTTTCCTCTCGTTTTCTTTCATTCAACCGTGGTTGGATCTTTCCTCCCCTCTTCTCGATGTACCTGTTGGAGATATGCCTTGAATTCAAGACGTTCGAAGAAAGGTACAATTGTTGGTGCGAAAATGTCAGTTTCAGCATCTCTGGACCGGACCAAGGGAAGTTGGTTCCAGACCAGCGAATCTGGGACGTTTTGGGAGCTTGCAGCATCTCTTGTCCGGACGGGGAATTTTCTTGGTCCGAACGAAGGGTACCGGTTGGTGTAGTTTTGCTCCAGCATCTCGGGTCCAGACCAGGTAAGCTTGGTTCGGTCGCACGAGGCAGCGGCTGCGCGTTTTAATGTGTTTTTTGACCTAAATTTTATACTTTCTTATAAATAGGAGCCTTGTGGACTCCTAGGGTTTTGTCTTGACTTGGGATTTGAGATATCTAGTTTTGGAGTCGTCTATTTCGTGTATGTGAGACTTTGATGCTCTGTTAGGGTTTCTAATAGAGATTTGTTCCTATATATCTATTGGATGCTTCAAGTAGAGTTACGGGTATAGCCGTCTCTTTGTAATTTCTCCCCATTGATAGTGAATCCTCTTGCTCTTTCCCCACGGACGTACCTCTAGAGCTTCGTGCTTGGGAGGGAACCACGTAAATTCTTATTTCTTGTTTTCTTGTTGGTTTGGTTATATTCTTTACTTCGAGTTTTGGCACAACAGTACCCTTATTGAGTTTCTTTAATAAAATTTCTTTTGTCGATAAAAAATAAAAAAAAATCAGCAACATTGCTTTTGAGTATCCTCCAGTATCATACCAATGCGTACACTGACTCCTACACCAATTTTCTGGTGCTTCATTTTCCCTCCTCTCCCATTCGTTTGGCAATTTTATGAGTTTGCATTAGAGTGTTCTCAATTTTACAGAGCATAGATACTTTGAACTAAGTTCATTGAATAGGTTGCATACTTTCCTAAGGGCACAATTTTTACAACTCTCTTGTGTAAAACATAGTGTTTGTGCCTTACAAAGAAGTGATTTGCATGGTTAAATTGAATATTGGTTTTAGTTATAATCTAATTATCGTGATTTTTTTGTATCATGCTTTATTTAATGATTTTGGTTATTTTTGGCTTTTATTGCTAGTCTTTGGTTATTCCGATTTAATAATTCTTGGCTTCTTTTTAATCGATACATGTGCAATTTCACAAGGTCAATCGAGAACATAATAATAAAAAACACTCTACAATAATGCCACGTGCAACGCATGTAAACTCAACTAGTTTGTTGAAAAAGATTAGAATTGCAAATTAGTATAAAAAGTATGATGTGGGGTGTCCAACACCTTCTCCACTTGGCACAGTAGATCCGAGACCCATCTCTGACTAGTAGTCATTGTTTATAAACATATACTCTCTCCGTCCCTTTTAGAGTTGACATTTCTATTTTGGGTTGTCCCTTCATAAATATGTGTTTTAAAAAATTAATGGGTACAAGTTTGTATAATTATCATTTTGCCCTAAAAAAATCTAGTGGGTAAAGAGTTAGTGGGTAAAAGTAGATAATAATTTTGGAAAGTAGCGGTAATAGTTGATATGAAAAGTCTAACAATGATGTTTTTTTAATAAATGGGACTTGTAAAGCAACACACTAAAAACGGAGGGAGTATCTCCTAGTTCAAAGTTGTCTTATCTACCGCTATAGCTATAAATGGACTTTAGTTCAGTCCTCAAAGTTATAATTGAGTTGATTTATTCCAAAAAGAATTACTCAAGTTTCAATTTAGTCCTCAAAGCTTTATTTGAATCAATTTTATTCTCTTTTTTTTTTTTTTTTGCGACTCGGTAAACTTTATTGAATTCAACCTGAAGAATTGTCTAGAGATGTTTCCCTTTGAATACAGCTAGGGATATCCCCATGCTAGCTTCGCGTGGAATTCAAAGATAGGGCATACTTGGCTATCTTATCATCCACCCTATTACAACTACGAGGAACATAAATAAAAGAAACTAAGTGCAGAAAACTAGAGAACATAATAGAACACAAATTACGTCCTCTGCCAAACTACACATAACCATTATAAGAACACAAATTTTATCAGATAGTATTAAAGCCCACTACAAACTATTAACAATCTCATATTAGGTCCCCTTTTGGTATGAGATCCAGGTTTCCAACTTGACCGCCATATAAATAATATTTTTGTTGTTGTCTAGATAGAAGAAATATATAAAATAGCTCGTATAGTAAGAGCTCACTTCTCTACGAATCATAATTGCAAAAAATAATACACTAATAAGAGTATTAAAAAAAATTATCAAAAAAAAAGTATTGGGTTCAAGAGTTTTAGCAAAGCGATAAGAGGGCGTGTATTGAAAAGAAGCACCCTGCCTAAACTTTAGCAACTTACACCGAGATCCCAATTTGATGGAATACCCCACTCAGTGAAACACCAACAAACATATCGAAATCCAAAATTAGTGAAATTTCAATCAGGAATTATGATGATCAATCAACAACGGAACAAAAATTATATCGCAGTCGAAAATTTTGCATATATTGGTATGGTGGGAGAGGGGTAGATATGGAAGGAAATATTGTCAACCTCAATGTGCACATTGCACAGTGTGGATGTCTTTTGAAGTGAATTGTGAGGGGAAGAGTGGAGGAGACAAAAGCACGTGTGTTTTCCGGCGAGCTTGTATGAGAGGTTAGGGCCGGTTTTGATATTATTGAGGCTTAAAATGAATTTTAAAAATAGGCCCCTCAGTTTTTGTATTTTAAAAATTCAATAAAGGTGCCTAATATAATGTAAAAAATATTAAACATGGTATTTTAGCTTCCTAGGTTTAGTTTAACTAAAACAAAACATTGTAACAAATTTATGCCAATACGAAAACATTAGCCAAACACAACGAAGTCCCAGTCCTTCTCAAACTAATCATGTTATTTTTAATTTGAAGAATAATAGTTTTAACAACAAGAACTTACTCCTATAAATTAGCATGTTCTAGGTATTAACCTGAAAATTTGAATGGAAAGTTGTAGATTCCAAAACTCCAAAGGTACTAATAGCGAGCCATAAATATCATGTGAGGCAAATGTAATTTCGTATTGAAAATAAACATTCGTATATGTAATTGTAGGATATACATTATATTGTACTCCTCAAGTGTAGGGCTGCAAATGAACCAAACTGTTCGTAAACTATTCGAGGCTTGACTTGGTAAAAGATCGTTCGAGTTAGGTTCGGGAACTAAACGAGCCGAGCCTGAACTCAATTTTAGGCTCGATTATTAAAAGAGCTGAATCTGAACCAGACAATATTCGGCTCGGTTAGGCTCGCAAACCCGGAGTGTATGTAAATATCTCATAAATTTTCACATATAACCTTCAATATGGACAAAATTTTACATTTTCATAAGGAAAATTTTATAATTAAATTGGACATGTATAAACAATTAAAAGTAATATATACTTACATTTTAATAAGTTTTTATAATTTTGAATATGTATGAACTTATTTATGTACAAAATAAAAATTTTATTAGTAGTTCTAGACCTGTATAAGAGCATAAATATATAATATTTGTGACTTTTTAAGGCTCGTGAACAAGTTCGAGTTCGACTCGAACCTAGGAAAACTCGGCTCGAGCTTGACTCGTCAAATTTTCGGGGAGTTTGAGCTTGGCTCGAATTTGCTTAAAAACTTAATGAACGGACCTGAACACTCTCAAGGTTGGCTCGATTCGGTTCGTTTGCAGCCCTACTCAAGTGCCATCACGACAATGCACATTTTTATAACTGTCTCAATCAAGGAGACAAATTAATGATAATGCCAAATCCATTTTGGTTTGTGCCAAAACTGTAGTGCATAAAAGGCTTGTAGCTTGCACATGGTACAAAGTTTACCACAATTTTGGCAAAACAAAAACGGTTTTGGTATTAGCACCACCCATTAAAAAATCCAAGATGCTAGTAAACAAGATAGAGTTTCCAATCCCACCACAAAAAAAAAAAAATCAAAAAGAAAAGAAGGGGTCGAGATTTACATCATCTCACAAACTACTAACGCTATTCTTGAAACATCAGAAAAAATTTCAGTAAGGTAATCAACAACCAATGGCCTGTTTGTTTGAAAGATGAGGGATACAGGGGGATATGGCTTCACATCCGCAAAATCATATCGATCCACACCCCTTTTTTTGTTTTTCAGTGAAATTTCTGAAAGACAAAAAATAGGGTGTGGATATCATTTGGGGCTAGAAATAACGCATTAATTGATTTGTTTTGTTTTCTTATGAGGGGATAAAGAAAATTATATAATACTCCTACACAATGGAACTAGCAACCCGTGCTATGCATGGGACAACTTCAAGTGTACACAATAATGTCAGTTTGAGTTAATAAGTCGTTTTTTTTTTTTTGAAAAAAAAAAAAAAAAAAAGAGAAGAAGTTATCAACCTTTTTTGTGCAACCACGGAATTAAGAAACCTACACAACACATCATACTCATGCTAATATTGGGGTTGAAATACAGATATGTGTTCGGAGCTTGAATGATTAGACTCATCCTCCCTCGGCATTTTAACCATTAAATTTACTCCTTATTCCTTGAGAACACTGACCAACCCAAAAAACAAATCCAATTTTTGAGTAAATATGGTAATTTTTTTCCTCAATTGCTGTCTAAATCTTTCATAGATTCCAATAACATTGAATTAATATTTCTTTTGCAAACAATACAGTGATAATAACCCATTTTCAGAATCCTAACTATATTTGGGATTTAATAAAAATAAATAAAGACTGCATGAAGAAGAATAAATTTATCTACTTTGACTAGAAAATGGACCAAAAATGAAACAAAAAATTAACATAACTTTTTTCTTGGGTATTATAGAATGTGTAAAGAGCAATTACCTATGGAGAGGTTGATGTTATTTGGAAACTTCTCACGTAAGATGCATGATCTTCCACAGCGAACCTGTGCGATGCACATGATAAGAAATTTACCTATAATGATTTTTTCCCGCTCTTAACATAAATTGATAAAATGAAGTTACTACAGTTCCTCAATCACTCTTTTAAGGAAATAAGAAAAAATAGAAAAAGTTTCAACTTCGTACACCTAATCACAAACTAATATGTTAAATAATTGAATTTGACGATTTATAGCTTTTGCAAATTCAAATGGCAATACTTAAAGAGTAGCAAAGAATAATACTTAAAGAAATAAGAACTTGTAGAAACAAGCATATAAAAAATAAAAGCTTTTTTAAGTTCAAATTCTTAAATGTGCTTGCGGAGAAAATTACAGACTTCATCATTGCCAAAATCATAAAACAAAAAATTTTCCATGCATTAATCACCCAATGGCTTTACATTAACCATAAAAAAAAAAGGCATAACAAAAAACTACAAATGGCGTAACAATTATGATCCATTTCTATGAGAATAACATTAACCACTAAATAAAATAACTTTGGGATAACAATAACCACTCAATGGTGTAACTAACGGTGTTCCCCAACAAGATGGGATTTTGAAGCATTTCCCTATAATTTTCAATTCACAAACTGCTTTCCTTTCGTCTTCTAGCTTGTACGTAACGGAAAAGAAAGCAATCATAAAAATCATGTGTCAGAAGCAACAGCAAAAGGAGGAGAGCTTTCAGACATACCTCTTTGTTTTTCTCTGTCTCAGTTCCACCAAAACCCTTTTGTCTGCAAGTCGAATAAAGAGGCCAGTAAGAGCAGAGACTAAGAAGAAATAAACTCAAACTTTAATGGCAGAGAACCAGGAGGATATGAACACAATTTGAGGGGTTTTTAACATTTATACTGTAAGTCGATCAAAGATGACAATATGGGCTCGATTGGATGTCAGATTAGTTTTTGGTGGATTAAATAATGAGAGTTTTTGGTGGATTAAATAGTGAGAGTAGATAAAAAAAAAAGTAGGGGTATTAGTTATGGACAGGGCCGGCCCTAACATTTCAGTTGCCCTAGCCGAACTCCGGGCTTGGTTGCCCTCATACTAGTAAGTCAAAAAAAAAAAAAATGCAAGTAAAGGAACAAAACAAAATCGAGGTTATATTATCTTTTTAGCTGGAATAACATTAAAAAAAAATCAAAATTAAAATATAAACCCTGGTTAATTGGTTATGGTACTTTATAATTAGCACGATTCGATTCAATTCAAACAAAACAACTTCTCCTTGTAAGAACCCTTAATTTTTTGAATTGGGAGAGTTCCAAAGAGTTGCTTCGGAAACCCTCGAAGTCTTCTTCTTCTTCTTCTTTTTTTTTGTTGAAAGATGACGATCTCTATAAAAGAGAATGGATGAATGTGTTTTGTCATTTTGAGCTTTGGATGAAATGGGTTTTGTCATTTGGGCCTTTTATATTTTAAACTCCATGACTGATGTCTTTTTTTGAACTGCAAAAGATGCTAGAAGAATGGGATTCTATGACTGATGTCTGATCTAGTTCAGATCACTACATAATTTATTTATTTTTTCGGTAGAAGGAAAAGGGCAAAAAAAATAGGTTGGGCGGACGTTTGGGGTAGGGCTTGATCCCCAGTCATGCGAAAGATACCAGTCATCACTTTAATAACATGTTGGAAACCTTTTAATATTTATATATAACTTACAGTTTTGGGTCTGGGCCGGCCCTTGCTATGGAGGGTGTGCCCACAATGATGTGATATTTATAAAAGTTGAATAATAGTACTTGGTTTAGATGATTTTGTAAAAAGGTGATAAGGATGAGAAGATGATGTAAAAAGCTCTCAAAGGATAGAATTGTCCTTGTGCATGCCCATATTGAATTATGCATTAAATAAATTATATAATTACAAACATTTAATTTTCTAATAAGTTAACTAACTATAATGTCATGTATTATTTTTTTATTAATAAAGTTTAATAATTTCACATATTAAATAAATGTACTAATAGAAGAATACATTATACATGTAATAAACGTGCACTAAAACACTTCCGTATACAATTTTTAAAATTTTTTCGCATCAAATTAAAGATCTTTATTAGTATTTAATTTGGTGCAAAACAAAATAAAAAATTACTCTCGGAAGTATATTATTTTTTATCAGAATGATATTGCAAAACTAACTCAACAAGCCAACAATATAAAATACTTTCGCATACAATTTATTAATTTTTTTTTCGCATGGAATTAAATTGGTTGGAAGTACTTTATTTTAATGCAGCAGCAGCATTGGGGGGTGGGGGGTAGAAGCATTGTGCACCTCTGAAAATTTTTGGACAGGGTCAACTCTGTCCAAAAATATGGCTAGGAAAATTTTATCCAGACTCACCTTTTTATTCCAAACCAAGGCAAGACAATGGACCCAGGATAAGAGCTAAAAACAAGACATGTCACTACTGAAGGCCAAGTTTTTTGTTTTTTTTTTTTTCTTTTCTAACAAAATTTAAGGCCAAGTTTGATTATTATTTTGTGACCTGCAATTACAAAAATATTATAAAAGATATTAAATGTACCAATAAAGGACATAACAAATGTATAATACGTTGCTTAGATATGTATATTTCGGCACTTATAACACCCCTCGACTTCAATTTTCCTAGTCATGACAAAACATAAAGAAAAAGAAAACAAAGTACACTAATATATAATATACATATCCTGTATAGTAGGTGCATAGTAGGATAAGCGATTGATTTTAACATATGCAACAAGTCATTTAAACCCTTAGGCGGCCCTAGTAGGACAAGTGAAATTTCATGAGGGTTTCCAGCAACGACACTCATAGACGCTGTGAATATTTTCTCGATACTATTAATTTATTTTCCAATCAAACAGCTTATTAATATGTCCCCATTATTAAAACCCACAATCAGGCAGCATGCATAAATCTCACAAAAAATATGGACAAACACAATTCAAAACACTGAATCTGTAAAGAAATTTCATAGCATCAATACTCAAAGTGTGAAAAACTAGGAAGCATGATTTTAAAGTGAGAGACAACCTCGATTTTTATCCAAACTAAACTTCGGACACCAAGCTCATTGGATATGCACTCCACAAACAAAAATACTTAGAAAGAAGTGCAATACTAAGAAACATGTGCAATGGGGACAGGTGCAATGGGGTACTCTAAATATATATGCGGTGGAATACCTCTTTGTTAGATGCAAAGCACAAGGGAGAGCTTTCAAGCAGCAGATTCACTATAATCTGTGGAGGATTACAAATCACAACACTCACGATATGACAGCCTCACCAATATCTCCCGTATACTCTCTGTCTTTCTGATACAATACAAGAACGAGGGCTAGCTACAATATGTACAGGGGAGATATCATCCCCAAGCCATTACTTCATTCACCTAACGCCGGACAAGGCATTCACTGAAAGTACCTAGTTGAAGAGGGTGCCAGCAGCTTGAGAGTAAATAGGATTGGGCCACCTCACACTGGCCCATTGCCAGTCAATAAAATAAAAAAAACCCTTTGTGCAGATGTTGCTTTCGGAAGTTCAATTACGTTAATTTTTAGGGACTAGTCAGCAAAATCAAAGGAACTGAGGAAAATCAAAAATGAAAAAAAACCAGCAGTAGCCAAGGGCAGAGCTGTGAGTTTTACATTCCGTTCCAAGAAAGAAGAAAATCTATTATGTTACATGAAGAAGTCCGTAGATAAGAAGTTAAGAACTATATTGGTTTACTAACCTGCTTTTGTCGAGTTCTAAACAATGATAATCTGATAAGCATGCTCTAGAATTAATAGTACAGACAATCCAAACTTCTTTCTTTTTAAGGCGATATTTGCCACCACTAGTACTCAAGTCGAGTTTGCTATTGGCATGTGTTCCTAATAACTAATAAAAAGTGAATATTGTTGATAACCCATTTGCACACTGTCAATTTTACACATCAATTGCACGCGATGACTTGCAAGTCGCTCATCAAACAAAAGCCAATTCCCAAGGTCGTCAACCTCACTGTAATAATGTGTGCACCGATACAAGAAAAAGTTAAAATGACATATCCCGAGACTCAATTGGACAATATCGACTGTGTTGGGCAGTCCAAAATGTATGCAGAGCAATTACAGTTTGAAGGACCGGAAGATTGAAGCCCTTTGAAGCACCAAATCTGGGAAAACGGAAAATCTCGGCCTGCGTGCCTAGAGATCACGTACATTTAATTTGTGTAGAAGTACATAGCATGTTAAGATGAAAATATATATAAAAGCCCCATCAGGCTTCCAGCCTTGGAGGGACAAAGAAAACTGGTTTTCTTAAACTGGCAAACCAAATAACCGTTTAGATGGCATACTAAATCATGTTAATCACTACCGCGGTGATGGACTTGTAACTTTTAATTCACAGACTGATTTCCTTTCTTCTTCTTGCTTGTGCTTAACCGAACAGAAAGCACTCACAAATCACATGTTAGATGCAATATAGCACAAGGAGAGCTTTGAGGCATACCTCTTTGTTGTTCTTTGTCTCAGTTCCACCAAAAACCCCAGTCTTTAAGTTGAATAAAGAGGACGGTAAGAGCTGAGACGAAGAAGAGAGAAACTCAAACTTGAATGGCAGAGAATGAGGAGGATATGAACATAATTTGAGGGCCTTTAACACTTGTACTGATGCCAAAGTTCTTCAAAACACAGAAGCTAAATGATGCACAAAATGAGGCTTGTATAAAGACAGTAATACTGTGGCAGTGACATCTCAGAAATTATTGCCGTGTGTGAAATGAGGTCTGGAGTCTCCCATGTGAGTCATCTAAGAAATTATGAAACTATGCTATCTGGAAAAGAAAGTTGTCTTCCTAAATGAGGACTCGTAACTTTTAATTCAGAAATTGATTTTTATATGTTGATTATCCAAAACCGGCACAATCAATCAATCAGTTAAACTTCACATGACCGCGAACTACATAACCGTTTAGATGCCATGCTAAATCGTGTTATAACTTTTAAATTCACAAAGTGATTTCCTTTCTTCTTCTTGCTTGTGCTTAACCGAACAGAAAGCACTCACAAATCATATGTTAGATGCAATAGCACAAGGAGAGCTTTCAGGCATACCTTTTTGTTGTTCTTTGTCTCAGTTCCGCCAAAACCCCCCAGTCTTTAAGTTGAATAAAGAGGACGGTAAGTGAAGAGACGAAAAAGAAAGAAACTCAAACTTGAATGGCAGAGAATCAGGAGGATATGAACATTATTTGAGGGCTTCTAACATTATACTGATGCCAAATTTCTTCAAAACAAAGAAGCATAAAATGTGGCTGGTACAAAGACAGTAATACTGTGGCAGTGACATCTCAGAAATTATTGCTGTGTGAAATGAGGACTGGGTCTCCCATGTGAGGCATCTCAGAAATTATGAACCCAGGCTATCTAAAAAAGTTACTTGTCTTCTATTGAAATAAGGACTGGGGTCTCCCATGTGAGGCATCCAGAAAAGTTAGTTGTCTTCTATTGAAAAGAGGTCTGGGGTCTCCCATGTGAATCATCTCAGAAATTATGAACCCACTCTATCTGGAAAAGTTAGTTGTCTTCTATTGAAATGAGGTCTGGGATCTCCCATGTGAGTGGGTACCAAGGGTTCCCCTTGTGGGGTTGGGTTGTTTGTGTTTTGACCTCATGCATGACGTCTTCGGCACTCTCGCTTCCTTCCATATTGCTGTGTGCGTTCAGTGATTGGGATTTGGATAGCCCGAAGCATTACAGGGTTATAGTCTCCCGATCCGACCGTTCATCTTACAATCGATGGTTTAGATTTATAAATGTATTTTTACCACTAAAAGTATATTATTACCGCTAATAGTTAATAGATACATCTCATTTGTAAATCTGAACTATCGGTTGTGGGAAAGACGGTCAGAACGAGGGGACTACAACCCTGAAGTGTCTTGGGGCACTATGGGGACCCTAAATCCCTGTGATTGAGTCTGGGTTGTAGCAATGTATAGTGCCATCTCAAAAGTTTTGGAAGCCTGAAACAAATTTTTTTGGGGGGACCTCTTTTTGTTTTTCATTAAAAAGTTGATCAACACAGAGTCGGAAAAAATCATTACAAAAGATAAACATAGTTGCCAAAAATTAAACAAACAGTTTTTCAAAAATAAACAATCATTACAATACTTCAAAATCTATCATTTGAACATTAATCTCCAAAAAATTAGAACAAATAGTTTTTAAAAAACAAATAAATATAAATAAAACTGAATCGAATTGAACGCAAAAGATAAAATGATTTCTTTATATGCACAGGAAAAGATAATCTGGATAATTATGCAGGAAACAATGATTTTTCTATACTAAATTTGAAGTTTTAACCAACACAAAACGATAATTATAAAATCAAATCCACAAGCCCTAAGTACAGTTTGCAATAGTGAAGTGACATGCATAATTGCATATATGCAACTTGATGACAACAAATCTATACATTACACAACTCTCTACCCTTTGGTAATTCTCTCTAAGTCTCTCACTAAACTGTTGGGGTACCTTCCCCGCCACATTCCGGTCGGGTTTGGCACTAACGTCGGACGTTATGTGTGCAGAGCTTTCTAATTAAAGAGTCAGAGAAGCCAACTCACGTTTGGGGTTTGGTAGAATTGAGTTTTTTTTTCTTGATAGTTTAAGCCTTAAGGTGTTCGTGTCATAGTCAGTTCTGCCTCATACATCTTTTGATCAACTTAATCCTCACATTTGCTGTGTGTGAAATGAGGACTGGGTCTCCCATGTGAGGCATCTCAGAAATTATGAACCCAGTCTATCTGAAAAAGTTAGTTGTCTTCTATTGAAAAAAGGACTGGGGTCTCCCATGTGAGGCATCCAGAAAAGTTAGTTGTCTTCTTTTGAAAAGAGGTCCGGGGTCTCCCATGTGAGTCATCTCAGAAATTATGAACCCCACTCAATCCAGAAAAGTTAGTTGTCTTCTATTGAAATGAGGTCTGGGATCTCCCATGTGAGTGGTTCCAAGGGTTCCCCTTGTGGGGTTGGGTTGTTTGTGTCATGCATGACGTCTTCGGCACATTGCTGTGTTTGCTCAGTGATTGGGATTTGGATAGCGCCCAAGGCATTACAGAGTTGTAGTCCCCCGATCCGACTGTTTATCCTACAATCGACGGTTTTGGAGGGTCAAAAAAATATTGGTTTTTCTTAATATACTCGTAATGCCCCATCAGGCATCAGGCTACCAGTTTTGGAGGGACAAAAAATACTGGTTTCTTTTCACAATCTTAATTTTATGTTGATTATCCTAAACTGGCACGATCAATCAATCAATTAAACTTCACATGGCAGCAAACCAAATAACTGTTTAGATGGCATACTAAATCGTCTTAATCACTATAATCACTAACGCGGTGATGGACTTGTAACTTTTAATTCACAAACTGATTTCCTTTCTTCTTCTTGCTTGTACTTAACCGAACAGAAAGCACTCACAAATCATATGTTAGATGCAATATAGCACAAGGAGAGCTTTGAGGCATACCTCTTTGTTGTTCTTTGTCTCAGTTCCGCCAAAACCCCCATTCTTTAAGTTGAATAAAGAGGACGGTAAGAGCAGAGACGAAAAAGAAAGAAACTCATTTGAGGGCTTTTCAAAACACAGAAGCTAAATGATAAACAAAATGTGGTTTGTACAAAGACAGTAATACTGTGGCAGTGACATCTCAGAAATTAATGCCGTGTGTGAAATGAGGTCTGAAGTCTCCCATGTGAGTCGTCTCAGAAATTATGAACCCATTTTATCTGGAAAAGTTAGTAGTCCTCTATTGAAATGAGGTCTGGGGTCTCCCAAGTGTTCCTCTTGTAGGGTTGGGATGTCTGTTTTGACCTCATGCATGACGTTTTGGGCACCCTCCCTTCCTTAAATATTGTTGTGTGTGCTCTGTGATAGGGATTTGGGTTGCCTTTGGTGCCCCAAGCCGCTACAGGGTTGTAGTACATTCATTCCACAATCAATGGTTTAGATTTACAGATGTATTTTTGCCACTAAGAGTATATTATTACTGCTAAGAGTTAACAAATATATCTCATTTGTAAATTTGAACCATCGATTATGGGATGGACAGTCGGTCAGATCGGGGAACTACAACTCTGTAGTGCCTTAGGGCACTATGGGGGCCCCAAATCCCTGTGATTGAGTGTGGGTTGGAGGCGTGGAGCAATGTATAGTGCCAGCTCAAAAGTTTCGGAAGCCCAAAACAAATTTTTTGGCTGCGCCTCTTTTTATTTTCCATACAAAAGTTGATCAACACTATGTCTTCGTAAAAAATAATTACAAAAGATAAACACCATTGCAAAAATTAAACATACTATTTTTCAAAAACAAAAAATCATTACAGTAAAAGTTTTAAATACCGGTTTTGCGACACATAACGGTAACGATTTTGGTGTAATGGTTTCGGGAGTATCGAACGTTACGTAACGGGAATCGGGTGTAGTGGTCGTGAAATTTTAAAATCCATTTTTGATTAAAAATAATTTAAATTGCTTAAATAACCCGTAACAGTCGAGTATCGGTCGTAACGGTTGTAAACAAGTCCGTGAATCAGATACGGACCGATACGTAATGGGAACAGGCCGGTACACATGTGATTTTTCCCACTCATCGGTATACCGGGGTGTAATAGTATTGGAGAGGCCAAAAACCGTTACGTAAAGGCCGGTATTTAAAACCATGATTACAGTACTTCAAAATGTCAGTAATTTTATGTAGGTGGGTCGACATAGATCATAAATTAGATATTGTATATTGTCGAATAAGGTTTGAGTGATGTTGGTATTACCCATTAAGCTGTGATCATTTAATTAATGTGACCGGGTAATTGACAAATCTCTTTTAACACGTATTTAAATTATATCATGTGCGTTAAGTGATGCGAGCTTATTGTTAAGTGTAGAGACCATTAAAGCCCCATTATGGTTCCATCTATTATGATGGGCTATGATTGTAACGACCCTAATTTCTATAAAATAAAAATTTCGATTAATAATTCAATAAATTTTTTTTAATTTATAATAATTGATTTATTTCCTTTAAACTATTTAAAATTTCTTTTAATTATTTTATTAGTACTCCAAGCCATGCATGCAAGTGTACAAGCCAAGTACCACACCCATTGCACTTCACAACCTAACCAAATCACCCCATACCAACTTTGCTCCCTAATATTTTTTGAAGACAAACTTTTACTTCTTAGGCAACAATAGTTTTCTTAGAGAAGAAAATATTACTTAATTCTTTATGTTGTAATAAATATACTTGGAGTGTGAAACAATTTTAGAATGTACAAATATACAATTATGTGTGAACTTTTGTCAGAAATCCTATTGACAACAAGAGCATTAGAAAAAGCAAAAACATCAACAAAAAAAAGGCAAAAGCCAAAGCTATATTTATTATTCTCTCGTAGGACATAAGCAAAGTACAACTTTTTCTTTTGTCACCATCTCGCCAACCATATCCTCGTCAATACCAAGTACATGAATAATACGCGGTTCCCGAAAAAAAAAATGTTCAAAAGTACATGAATAATACTGTTCAAAACAAATACAAACAATATTCTTTCCAGGCACACAATATTCTTTCCAGACGCACAATATTCTTTAGTTTCAATTTTCTCAATGAAAGGGAATAGTGGAATCACAAAAAGAAACCAACCCAATTGTCTTTTCTTCAATCAAAGGAAATTTGTTATTCCCTCCGTCTCTTTTTAAGTGTTTAACTTAAGTCCAACTTTTTATGTAGACATCACTTCACGCATTCAAACTTTCACAACTACCATATATAGAGATTATCATTACTCTTATCACCCTAATTTTCAAAAAGGAACCTACTCAAAATAGAAAAATAAAAAATGTATTAACTTTTACCTACTAGAGTAACTTTTTCAAATGGACACTTATTTTAAGAGAAAGTGCAAAATGAATTTAATCTTTATTTATGGTTGTTCCTATGGCATGGTAATAAGGGACACTTTCCTTTCCAAGAGCATAGAGTTTCAATGAAGTACCTCATCACAAAACCTTTGATCTAGCTTACCCTAATAAAGTTTTTCCAGAGATGTTACATGAAAAGCTAGAGTAACATTACTAAACGTAAATAAAGTGATTACTCAAATTCAACTTATGCATTATGTTCTTAGTAAATGATTAAAGTACTTACCTTAAACTTTTGATGTGCCCGTTTTAGCAGTTGTTGATTTCATCATTTTATGTTTACCAAATGACCGTGAAATTAAATTAATTTATTTACATTAACCGGGCTATATCTAAAGGTTTGCATACAGGGAATAAATACGTCAATTCTCAAAACTAATTTGTACTTAAAATCGAGCAAAAAATAAGTGTTTTGGATTTTTGAATACAAAATTGATAATTAAAATAACATAAAAGAAACTAGGAGATAAGATAAGATAGGGAAGATCTTGAATTTCTATTCCACCATGTCGCATTAGTTTAAGGTCTTAATCAATTCATTTGATAATGATCCATGCCAACTATATATATACAAGCCCCACAAGTCTCGCTGTGGGATGGTGGATTACCGGTAGCTCAACTAGTTCAACCCGTCTTCCCTCAAGCTCTTGGCAATGACGCTCAAAGTTAGCACAGGAGAGGAGAGTATGAGGCAATATTCAGATATAAAACGGCGTACCTTGATCCCCAAGGGTTTATCCAGCAGCCTGTACTTGTCTGCCAAGTCTCATGTGCACGGCACGAGTGCCTGACGTCACCCATAACCACTTCAACTAGTGATGTCATGGATGACACTCACGAAAAAGTGGCCAGTCCCACATGCTCATAACACGTCTCCATAATTCCTCCAACCGTCTCCCGAGTCAACTTAGCCCGGCCCGAAAGCGTTGAATCCGGATGGTTATGCCAACCCGTTGGGTTATACAAAGAACGGGTGGGCTATTGGCTTGGTCCACTTGCATTTCACCCAACACCCCATATTGGCAGGCCCAAATAGAGTCGGGTTCAGCCCACTACAATCGTCAAGAGGATAAATATAATTAATCATCGTCATCTCGTACCTTGATTAGGCACGGATCATCTTTGACTCAAACTAATAATCAAAGCACGAGTTGTCACTAGTCAGCTTCTACTATTCTCTAGGTAATAATGGAAACAACGTGTCACTAATTGTCTTCGAATCTACACTAAACTACACTAAAATCACCATAAACATCCATCTTCTCAACTGGATGGTTATGTCAACCCATTGGGTTATACAGAACGGGTGGGCTATCGGCTCGGTCCACTTGCGTTCAGCCCGACGAGCCATCTATGAACTCTGGGCTACCTCGTGTTGGCAGGCCCAAGTAGACTAATGTTCAGCCCACTACCATCTTCAAGAGGATAAATATAATTAATCATCGTCATATTCCTATCTTGATTAGGCACGAATCATCTTTGACTCAACTAAGAATCAAAGAATAAGTTGTCACAAATCCGCTTCTACTATTCTCTAGGTAATCTACGAACGACTTATCACTAATTGTCTCAACTAAATTCAGAGAGAATTAGACAACACTAAAGGCATCTTTTAAATATACAACAACCTTGGGATACTTCTGAGGACTTCCATCAGATATAGGGAGAGCAAATGAAATAATAAACGTTGAATAGAAGCCTAGCAAGAGAATTAAAATGCATACAAATGAAAGGGAACTTTCCAGAAAGGAGTCCAAAAATATCAACTTGATGACAGCAAATTTATATAAAAGTCATTTCGTTATTACCTTGTGATGTAACTGGTGCCCCCATTCATATATTTCAGCAGTTTCACCAAGCCACATCAGTTCTCTTGGCGTAAGGAAAAGAAGAAGATTTACTACATTACAAGGGCGTCTGGAGGAAGACCTCGGGGAGAGAATTCCTTGAGGTTTCTGCAATCTTACACCAAGCAATGCAGCACACACAATACAAGGCTTGCAAGTTCGTAATCTAGCTCTGCTCTTGCAAGTGAGACACATAGCTCTCCATATTGGGCTACAACAAGCTTTCTGGTTTCTTATCACATTTCCACATACTTTTGTAACACTTTGTGTCTGGAAGAACCAGTGGGCAGGCTGGAACATGCAGTAAACGATTTTGCAACAAAACAAGGTCAACAAGTTAGCAGTTGGCGTTGGAATTACGGATACAATGAAAATGGATATCCCAAAAAAAGAAGTAGCTACTCAAAGGTACTTTATTTTGAAAACCATTCTGGTGGAACCACCAAGCAATGTTGCACAAGCTTGTGCCTAGCTAGAGACACACTACCACGATATTGTCCCAGCTGTCCAGACAATTATAACTTGGTTTAAACCAGTAAGACCACAACAAATCTTTCCTAGCTACATAAAACAAAACTCTGAGATGTGTTTTGGATCGCCGATGTGTATATGGATTCAATAAGGGAAAAAACAGAGAAATCGAAACATGCTTTAGTTTTACGAAGGGAAATGTCTTACAATTTCTTTTTCCTCTGCAAATCCATCCACGAATCCTTGATCCTTATAGAGCCTGAATGAAATTGCATTTCCCTTTTTCTTTTTCACCTACAAACACCTACCTCTGTATTGCAGCTGCAAAGTCCTTTGACCACAGTATTCATGGAAGAAGGATCAAGCTCAGCCACCGAAGGACCATAGTTTAAAATCATTAATTATAGATAAGGGTTCAGGAAAGACAGGAGACCAATGCAACTTGAATTACCATAATCCTTCATGGAAATCTTTATGGCAACATCTGATACAGCATTTTGGTAAAAACTTGGTTGCAACACTCATCGACAGCATAAAGTTTTCAACAAGAACTCAGAAGTCTAGAAGAATCCACCAAACTGTCAATCGCACCAGCAAAAATTGCAGCACAAGGG
This sequence comes from Vaccinium vitis-idaea, assembly GCA_963854785.1. NCBI lineage: Eukaryota > Viridiplantae > Streptophyta > Magnoliopsida > Ericales > Ericaceae > Vaccinium > Vaccinium vitis-idaea. Next base: position 34,777,961 of record OY978218.1, read on the forward strand.
GCTTCAATGTCTGAGAGGCAGTACACTGCATGAATTGGATTCAAGGCAAGCTCCCCAGAATATTTGCTGGACTGCCCTATAAGAATTACTAGGTTGACTGGGGGCTGTACGAAAAAAAGAATTACTAGGTTGACATCAAATTGAGAGCAACATACGACATTGGCAAGGTAGGGAGGGAATGAAGCCCAGCAATTGATCACACTCATGCTCAAAATACTTTCAGCAGCTAAAAATTTTATTGCACAGAATCCTGAAAATAGAAAGCAAAGTCAAGTTAATTACGACATGTTCAGCATCTTACGAGGTAGTGATGTATATAAAGAGGATGGTTCTTATTTTATTCCTGAACAGCAGACTTTGAATGAGTAGTATTTAAGGAGAATTTCATCATAGAGTGAAGCAATTTAGACTCTGTGCAATGTGCAAACATTCACTTAACGAATTTAAGGGTAGTTGCCATTAAGAGAAAAAAATAGGTTCCAGTTTAACTGTTTAAGCACAATTCCGAAAATTGAAGATTACTGCAACTGAAAATTCGATCATGAATGGGTATTTTCATATACTCCAGCTTGTTACATCTTACTAAGAATAGACACTCTGGCAAAGAATGTCTCCTGAATCCTGATCTAATCTATGAACCAGTGACTCAATATATGCAGGGCATGTATGGTCTATATATACCTGATAATTTTGGCATGGCACCAATGGGGAAGGAGCAAAGAAAGGAAGGGTGGAGGGTCCATATTTGTGAATGGCACCAATGGGCATGTTTGGTGTTGTAATTCCAGTAGATGTGAATGTGAACCTTCTGTGTTCCCCAGTGAGCTGCACTCTGACTTGTGTAAACCTGAACCAGAGGTACACTTCAAGAACAATTATATGCTGTTAGTTTCATATTCAGATTCATATATTTGTTCTTTTATATACTACGACACTTCGCTATAATACACAACAGTGTTTGCCAAGTTTACCACCGGCTTTAGATATCACTATTGCATATTATGGTATTGTGTCCATCGTTCGCTGACCGCCTATTACTTATTGGCTCCGTTTAACTGATCGGACTAGAAGAGGATTATGAAGTACCATAGGGTGACTAATCCCATTGCACTAATAGCGAGGGACTTACCAATAACCACAACCGTATGAGTGATCGGACTAGGAGGATGATTAATCCCATTGAACTAGTAGTGAGGGACTTAACAATAACTCATATCCATGGGTTTTGTTTGTCCAACAGATATATAGTCCCTCCACCAATTGTGGCATTAAAATGGTGGAATGAGATCCCGAGGGATTTGTAATCCAACTATTTGTCTAATCCAGCCAATCAAACATGTCATTAGGATCAAAATGACATTAGGATTCAATGCCCATGTAAATACAACTAAAGTCAAAACTAATAAATATTCATTGCCCCGTTACACATTTTGCTTGGTAAAAGAGTACTTGTCTTAAAAATAGTAACTGCAAAGTTGCCACATGGTAACTCGAATAATCCAACAGACGAATTATTTCCTACCTGTGGTAAGAAGTTATAAAAATTAACTAGTAGTTTTGGGATCAAATTTCCCTAGTTATGCATCATGGATACTGGAAAGACGCCTTGAAAATTATGTCTATCTAGCTGCTCACTAGCACAACATCAATTCAAATAAGCTTGAACTACAAACTCCCAAAAAAAGTTTTTCAAACCGGAGGCACATTTGATGCAACTTTTTTCCTGAAATTCTTGGAATTTGCGCTCCATAGACAAGCACGATCAAGATTTCACAGCTAATTTAGGAGAAGGAGTCTAAGAAAGAGCGAGTGTTCAGATAGGAGGAGTACATGTTAACACTCAAGTGAATGGTAAAAGGCATACTTGATTACTTGTTAAGGGCAAGAGGCCCGGAGGCCAAAATTTCTGTTGGGGCTTAGGCGAGAGGCGCAAGGTGAGACGCAACAATTCAAAAAACAAAAAGGAAAGATAACATACACCATTAATTCAAGTATAATAAACAATAAGCCAACCTTCGCTAGACATTTAATAAAGGGAGAAAAAAAAACACGTTTACATCGTGCAAGTATATACCAGAAGCACTCCTATTTCACAATTGGCTACAGCATTTAGTAATCAAGCGAACCTATCAATCTGAGCTTTGTAAACATACACACGGGCTTCCAATATACTCCCTCCGTCCCTTAAAGTTTGTCACTTTCACTATTCCAGCCCTATGAAAAAATTGATTATTTCTTTTAATCTGTAATGTTTTATATAAGCAATATGGATCTCGTTTGATAGATTTCAATTAAATCTTTTGAACAAAGTTCTGAAAATCACATAAAACGTTATGAATTGAAAGATATAGGCAATTTAAAAATGACACGCACTCCCGAAAGTGTCAAACTTTACGGGACGGAGGGAGTATATATATATATAGGCTCCGCTTGTCTAGACTCCGGACTTCCGGACCTCCACGTTCCCGATATTTTTTTGACGATCCGAACCGTCCAACGTGTTTAAAAGGTATTTTTAAGAATCCCCGCAAGAAATCAACAAAAAAAAAAAACCGGGAAGAGCTTGATCCGAGGAGTTTTTCACAAAACTGTATATGTACAGTTTTTGTGAAAAACTACTCGGATCAAGGTCTTCCCAGTATTTTTTTTTTATGATTTCTCGCGGAGACCCTTAAAAACACTTTTTAACAGTGTTCTAAAAGTCGGGACTAGTCAGCGACGCCTACTAGGTCGGGGTCGGGGTCGGGGTCTCACCGATTCAACTAGGGCCTAGTTGATTGAATTAGTCGCCGGCCGACTTAGTCGGGCTCAAGTCGGCGACCAATCGGCCAAGTCGCGAAGTCAGAATAAGTCGGAAAATAAATAAAAAATCGTAACAAGTCAGGGCAAATCGTAACAAGTCGGAAAAATTGGGGTAAAAAAACAGAATTTGCTAAATTTTTTGGGTTGTAATATAATTCTTTGAATGTCTTCAACTTCTTAACCCCAAATCAGTAAAACCCTTTTGTTCTCTCACCTTTTCTTAAACACGATTGCTGCTGCTGCTGGTAGAGAAAGCCGACAGTCACCATCGAGCCTTCTTCTCACCTCTTCTTCTTCTTCCTCGGATCAAATCGGTAAGCTCTCTCTCTTCTCTTCTCTTCTCTTCTTTTCTCTTCCCTTCTCTTCGCTTCTCTCTCGGTTCTCTCTCTCTCTCTCAACAGTCAGAGAGAGAGAGAGAGGTCTCGGTTCACAATTGCTGATGTACAGTTTCTCTCTCTCTCTCTCTCTCTCTCTCTCTCTCTCTCTCTCTCTCTCTCTCTCTCTCTCTCTCTCTCTCTCTCTCTCTCTCTTCTCTCTCTCTCTCTCTCTCTCTCTCTCTGTTTATCAAAACTGTGGGAGGTCTCGTAGTGGACAGTGGACAGTAAAAAACTGGAAAACAGTTTGTAATTGCGAAGGCATTAAAAAACAGCAATAATTGTTGGGTTTGTGGGGTTTGTCTATTTCCTTAGTGGGGTTTGTGGATGGGTCCCTCCAAACAGTACAACTTTTTGAGGAAAAGAGGACATAAATTACAAAATCTCCCATCAATATGTCACTTCCACTCCTCATTTTAGAGAGGGGAGGTAGTGTTGGAGTTGCTCTTAGTGGGGTTTTTTTATATTCCACTGTGGGGTTTGTCTGTTTCCTTAGTGGCATTAAAAAACAGCAATAATCATATATTCATGTGCAAAGTAATCTTACATGCCTGCAGAACCTTGAATATGCTTAATTGACTATGTATGAAGCACGGATACTCTATTTTGGCCTCCGTATCGCGTACCGTACGTGTATCGGATACGGCTACGCTCGGATACGTATCGGATACGTTATTTAGAGTATCCAGAATTTAAATTTAATTTTTATTATTAGGATACGTTTTGGATACGCTCCGATACGTTATGATACGTTTCGGATACGCGCGGGGTTAAATTTGATATTACTTAAAATCTGTGGGTGGAAACTATAATTAGGGCTTTATATTAAAATCCCCAAATTGAGAACAGTAGACAAATCCAATCGTATTCTGCTCCTCACCCAAATCGATCGTATTCTGCTCCTCACCCATCACAGTCGAAGTTGACCAGCCTCCTCCCGTCGTCGTCAGTCGTCGGCCGTCGTCTTCTGCTGTTTGTAAGGTTTCTCTCTCATCTTTCTCCCTCTCTCGTCTTTCTCTCTCTCTGTCTCTCTCTCTCTCTCGTCTTTCTCTCGGCTGCTGTGGGAAAGTAGTGTGTATGTATATAATACATATATATACATATATATACAGTGTTCTGATATTGAAAAAAAAAACAGTTCTCTTTTGTTCCTCACCCATCGATTCTATACATATATATACGTGTGATGGAATCTGCTAGAATCTGCTGCTAGTTCTGTTTAATGCTTCTTCTTTTTTTCCCATAACAGTCTAATGGAATCTGCTGCTAGTTAATTGCTAATTGCTCTTTTGTTTTGATGATGTTAATTGCTCTTTTGTTTTTGAAATGGCCGACTTGTGTAATGGAATTTTAGGAATTAAAAAAATATATATATATATATATAATATAATATTTTGTTTTTATATTCAACGTATCCCCCAACATATCATATCTGACTTTTTGGAAAAATCACGTATCCGCGTATCCGTATCGTATCCGTATCTCGTATCCGTATCCGTGCTTCATAGTTGACTATGATCACACCTCGTGGCTTCTGAGATGAACTATTTGTTTCATATTTTTAAGGTTTGTGATTTTAGATTAAAAACAGATTGGATTAAAAAATTCTCCACTAACAAACTTTGGATTAAAAAATATGAAATATAAAATCTGACTTTATATTCATGTGAAATACAAACTTATGTTATTCTACTTACTCAAAACTACTCAAAACTTATGAAGGATGAAGGAGCATATATATTTTTAAAATAAAAAAAAAATCTAGCTGACTAGTCTCCGACTAGTCCCCAACTAGGGGTGAAACCAGTTCGATTCGGTCCGGTTCAGGGACGTTTTTCAGTAAACCGGATGAAACCGGTTCGGGGAAGGCATGGAACCAAAACCGAGTTTTATAGATCGGTTCGGTTTAAGTTCGGTTCGGTCCGGTTTTGCTGTCGGTTCGGTTCAGTGGGGGGTGAGAGAAATCTGCAGTCGAGATTCACACACAGAGATATACAGATCAAGATAAACTTCTATACAGATCGAGATATACATAACCCACTTGATTCTATAGATTTATATTATGTATACACACCAAAAAACGAACAGATAATTTATATACAGAAACGAACATATTAATATACATATACATCAGATCTAAGATTTACAGAGATAATACATACGGTAGCAATGACGATGATGGACCGACGATTCTACCACGACGATGACGATGACACTAGGGGTCGACGACGGACGGATCAAAGACAGACAGATCGACGATGGACGGATCTTCGCGGCGGCGGCGCCTGAGTTTCTCTCCATCTCTGATGGGGTGAGAGAGAGAGAGAGTCGACGATGGACAGATTTTCGTCGCGGCGTCGCCTGAGTTTCCCTCCATCTCTGATGGGGTGAGAGAGAGAGAGAGTCGACGATGGACAGATTTTCGTCGCGGCGTCGCCTGAGTTTCCCTCCATCTCTGATGGAGAGAGAGAGAGGTGGGATGGGAGAATGGTGGAGAGAGAGGGTGAGAGCCGCCGCAGTACTGCTGTAGTGAAGAAAAGGGTAAGTGAAGGTTTTCTCGGGCAGTACAGCTGTAGTGTGTATACTTATATACATAAGGAAACAAGTTTTAATAAATATATTTATATCGTGGTATAATATAGGCATGGTCTGGCCAAGTTGGTAAGTTGATTGACTTTTACGCGTGTAGGCGGGGGTTCAATCCCCACCGCCTCCCTCCTTTTTGAGTATATTAATAAAATTTTATATATAACCGGGTTCGAACCGGGTGAAAAATCTTAAAAACCGAGATTCGAACCCGTTTCTCAATTTTAGAAGTCTTTAGAACCGAACCGGACAAACAAAAAAAACCGAAAAAATAAACCGGTTCGGATCTATATTTTTTTTGTTCAGCCCTATCCCTAACTAGTCCCCTAGTCGCTCGTCAGCAGCCATCTGACCTGGGAGCGACTACCGACTTTTAGAACACTGTTTTTTAAACACATTGGACGGTTCGGATTTTGCAAAAATAATTTTTAAAACATTTAAAACACCAAAAATTGATCCCTGACTATATATATATATATATATATATATATATATATATATATATATATATATATATATATATATATATATATATATAGGCAAATTTTCTAGTAAGTACCTCCTGTAAATAAGAAAAAATGTAATTTTTTCACGTTAAAAATTGTTTTTGGGAAATCCGAACCGTCCAATGTATTCAAAAGGTATTTTCAAGGGTCTCCGCGAAAAATCTTCAAAAAAAAATACCGGGAAGGGCTTGATCCAAGCAGTTTTTTGCAAAAACTGTCTATTTACAATTTTGCGAAAAACTGCTTGAATCAAGCTCTTCCCGGTATTTGTTTTGAAGATTTCTCATGTAAACCCTTGAAAACACCTTCTGAACATTTTGGACGGTTCGGATCGTCAAAAAAATGCTCGGATCACAGAGGTCCGGAAGTCCGGAGTCCGGATAAGAAGTAGAACATATATATATATATATACAATACACTTCCAGTCCGGGCGCCTGGAAAATGAGAAAATCCGGACCTCAAATCTGGGCCGTTGGATCTCATCCAACGGCTGTGGGGAAAAAAAGACCTCGCGGGTCTAAAGTCGGGTAAAATAACTCACGCGGGTTGAAACCCGGGTCCTATTGCAGTCCGAGTCACTCCTCCCCTCTCATTTTTTGTCTTCGACAGAGAGAAGAGAGAGAATGGCGATTTTGGATCTCAGACGAAGAAGACGATTGAAGCTCGATTCTGCTCCTCGATTCAGCTCTAGGTCTCTCTCTCTCTCATTTTCTCTCTCCCTGTTTCTCGTTTTTTCGTTTAATCTAAAGAAACCCGATTGTTTCCTGTTTCAGGTCGAAACCCTAGTTTGTAACCGAACCATCAGGCGACGATTCGATCTCCATCTCGAACATCCAGGTCTCTCTCTCTCTCTCTCCCTCTATCTCTGTCTCGATTTCTGAAACCCTAGTTTTTTATTTTAGTTTGAACCACCAGTATATGATCTTTAGGGATTTCGAATTCGTCAAACTAGTGTTTCTGTTTCGATGTGGATGAATCTTCCTTACACATACAATCTAAAGCATGTATATTTGTGATTTTCGTTTATGTTTAAGTTATGGAAACTGCAGTAGTACACCCGTGGTATTCGCAATGGTACGCCTTGTCTGTTGTTGGAAGGTAAACTGGCCTTTATAACTTCTCCTTTCTCCAATTATATAACCTGTTGACATTAGAAGAATGAAGACAATGAAGATTGAATGTTGGCAATCTAAATGCAAAATGTTATTTTGACTTTGTACTATGCTCAATGAATCTGTATTTCTATTTTGTGAAAGCACTTGATTGGTTGATCTTGTAGAGCTGAATGCTTTCTTTACTGGGTATATCAAAGGAAAAAAAGAAAGAACAAAAACAAAAAAACAAAGGATTGCCTAGCTATACCCAAACCCAAATATGTGGAAAGTTGCTATGGTATAACCTTCTTTGACACGAACTTGGGTTTTTCTGTCTTTAATTCCTCCATCACAGCCAATTATTGTTTATGGCATCTTCAGATTTGATGATTAAATTGTTACCACATGCAACTAGACCTTTCCAGCCTAAATGAGTGATGTTGCTGTAAGAAAGCTAGAGCTCGTTGACCTAAACCAGATGCTCGACAATATTGGAATTAGAAAAAGAAATGGACCTCCTTGTAGTGCTTGCTTCTCTATTGCCTTTTGCTCTCTGCCTTTTGCTCTCTGCTCGACAATATTGGAATTGAGTTACTGATGGTTCATATTATAACACAGCTACTTGTTTCTTGCAGTTTTTTACAGGCATACTTACAGAGCTACGAATTTTGTGGCTCGCTGGAAAAGACACATGGGTTTGAGAGCAATGAAGATTACGAATGTCATAGAGGTGCAGAGGACTAATGAACAAGCTGAGATCAATGAAGAAATGCACTAGAAAGCAACTTTGACTTCAAGTTTAGAATATTTTGCTTTTTTAACATTGTATTTAGAGATGTATTGAGAGATGAATGTACTTGTAATTGTATTAAACCAACTACGGCTTGAAGTTTACAATATTTTTTCTTTTTTGAAACATTGAGACAGTGCAGTGACTTAATTCATGTACGTTCCATTTCATTTGCAATTGATGAGCAGAATGAATGTACCAATGTTTCCCACCGTTTGGCACACTACACCTGATTGTTGAGCACATCATTCAAAAGTAATACACTCCCCAGGTGGACTGAATACACTTTGAATACATCAGAGAAATGAAAAATGACCAACCATAGGCACGGTATCGCAAAAGTCCAGCAGCAGAAATATGCAAGTATAAAAAGTTCCAAATTGACTTGATTCTAGACTTGAACAACTCTGTCATTAGGAACACAAACTCCATCTAAACATAATGACATAGTAGCCCAAAAAATGTAATAAATCACCAACTGGCAAATGGGTGTTGAAAGCTACTGACACAACCAACAACAAAGCTAATGGGTGTTGAAAGCTAATGACAGACACGACGCGGACACGGACACGACACAAGGACACGCAAATGCAGAATTTCCAACACCTAATCATGAAGCAAGTACCGGATTGATACATGAAGCTAAAACTGAAGTGCATACAAACTGTTAACTAAAGCTGCTTTAACATTAAAGCAAATAAATTCTGATTACAAATGGGATTGAGGAATGTGAAAATACATATAAGTTATAAAGTAGCACAAAACATACATCGAAGCAACTAGTGGCTATAAAAAAACGACTCATGTCGTTTCGATTACATTTGAACCATCAACTTCTTGGAGATGCGAAACACTACTCTTTCAACAACCATAAACTAAACTACACAACCTAAAGACTATATCTACCGCATTCTACTGCCAAAAATAGCAACAAACTTGGGACTCCAAAAACCCATCTTCCTTTTCATGTCATGGCGACTTCGACAGTCTTGGATTTGGGCGAAGGCAGCAGCTTCTCAATTCTCAGGTAAGCGAAACTTCCTCATAAGTTTCTGAGGTGCCCTCCTCTCGAGCCTAATGTACTTGCAGTCTTCTCATGAATTCTGTCAAGCAAACAAAGTGCAATGATATAAACAAACAGTAGGTACTTGTATTTAGGCATACTAGATTACAAGCATCAACCTCCCTAAATTGGATCAAAAGTAATGATCAAGGATTGGAATCATACAAATTCAAAATTATAGAAGAAAGAAGCATCAAGCAACATACATATTAAAGAAAACTAGAGTAGTACAAAAGAAGGGGATAAGTGTACCCTTAAAACTAAGAAATTATAGAAGAAAGAAGCTTCAAGCGAAATACATATTACAAAAAAACTATAATGGCTGTGTTCGGTTGTAGGGTTTAGTTTAGTTTAGTTTAGTTTAGTTTTGATGATGTAAGCAGGTGTAATAAGTGGAGAGAGATAGAGAGAAAAGTGAGAAAAGTGATGATGTTAGCAAAACCAAAATGTGCCAAAACCGGAGCAAAGCTCCCAACCGAACAAGGCCAATATGAACCATCACCAGTTTCATAAATGTGATTAAAGTAACCCAAGGCCAAAAATAGTTTCATAACAAGCAACTTTTTCAAGCCAGTTCAAACAAAAGGAACTAGTAGAGAAGCAAGCATATAAAAAATCCAAGAAAAGAAATCATTTTGACATTTTTTGGGAAACAACATGAAAGATAGAAAAACGACTGACCATTGGGTTTTTGAACAATACTGTAGTAATTTTGAAACCCTAGATTCGAGTTTTTTTTGAAAAAACTAGGGTTTCAATATCAATCGAAACACAAGAGAGAGAGACCTGGTTGTAGATGGAGATCCAGTCGCCTGGGTCGATTTCGTCGTTCGTCTAGGGCTTTGACCTGAAACAAAAAAGGTAGGAGTTTTTAGAAAAAATGAAATAGAGAGAAAGTTGTATGGAGAGAGTGAGAGAGGGACCTAAATCGATGTCTTCTTCTTCCTCGAACTAGGGTTTTTTCGCGTCTTCTTCTTCCTCGAACGATGTCGCCTCTCTCTCTCTTCTCTCTCTGGAAAACGTGAAATGAGGGGAAAGGGGTGGATCTTTTGATCTTAGAATGACCCGTTTCTGAAACCCGATATCGTTTTACCCGAACCATACGACCCGCGAACTAATTTTTACCCGCTTCTTGCCATAGCCGTTGGATTAGATCCAACGGCCAGCATTTCAGGTCCGGATTTTCTTTATTTCCGGGAGCTTGGACCTGAAGTGTATTGTATATATATATATATATATACACTCTTCTGTTTGGTAGAAGGAAAGTGCTAAGTGTTAAAACACACACAGACACATATTTCATTGAAAAATGATACATAAACTCCCTGGGAGTGGCTCCCAGGGAGTGTATGTATCGCCGTTGTATTTCATTTTCTGGGTACACATACATACATTCTATGTGTCATGGTCTCTTCTATTCATACATTATGCAACGAATTAAGCATAACATCGTATCACTGTCCGACAAAATGAAAACCAATTTCCATTCTTGAACATAAAAACCAAAATCAAAGGGCAGCTTAAACAACAGGTAAACAGTACCCAATAATCTCCTAGGTAACAGAACAGCAGAACAAAATAATCAAATACAATAATCGTTAACCAATATCAATAACTACAAAGAACTACAGAACACTTACAGAGAAGCAGTAATGCACTCACTTTGGATTGAGGGATTTGAGGAGAAAAGAAAAGAAAGGGTTGAGGTTTCTTATCAAATCACTCATTTGGATGGAGCATTTTGATGAGAAAATGAGAGAATAGCGCAAAAATGAAATATTTTGATTGATTCCTCAACTTTCTCACCCAATCTCAACAAAAATGGTGACATTGGTGAGAAAGGGCTCCCCTTTTCTTATCTCGCCCTTTTTCACCATGGGCTGTTCCTGCTCTTTGCTACTGGTCATTAAGCAAAAAATTTACATGTGGATTTCCCTAATTCCAAATCTTTCGTGAAAATGTGCAGAGAGAGAGAGAGAACCCACATCCATATGTTCACAAAGGTGGGAGGAAATCCAGTACCATCTGCTGTCGAGTGAAGCATGCTCACGTGCGGCAAACGTTCCGGAGTCCAAAGTCCTTTTTTGAAGGCTTATTACAGTGGTGGGTTGCTTAAGCAGAAGATGGGGCTTTGCATCCTCCAAGAACGGCGGCGGGGTCTTGATCTTTTCTCTCTCTTTTTTGCCCTTTGTTCAAAAGTTTTTTTGAATTAATCCTTCTTCTCAAATGTTTTTTTTCCCTTTTTTCAAAAAGACGAATTTTTTTTTAACAAAACAATAAATATTTTTATAGTTTTCCAATTGTCATTGTCAAGAAAAATGTGTAAAAAACATGACGAAAGACTAGAAAAATAACCAAAAGTTATAATATTAACTATTAAGTGTTTTTAATTAAACTTAATAGAGTTCTAACCCTTCCACAAAATGATCAAAAAAAAAAAAAAAAACCCTTCCACAAAAGTTTACTCAAGTTAAAGCAGAAACTTTATTTGTTATGAAATATTCCAATAAGTAAATCAAAATCTAAACACATACTCCATCCGTCCCATGTTATTGGGTCTTTTTTTTTTTTAGACGGCTCAAAGAATTGTCTATCATTTTTAATTTATTAAGTTTTTTATATTCAATGAATCAATATAGATATTGCTTGATAGATTTTGTTGGAATGACAAAAAAAAAACATAGATTATGAAATATAAACAATTCTTTGAGGCGTTCAAAAAGGTAAAGAAGCCCAACAAGTGACAGAGGGAGTATTTGGGTAAAAGTTTTATAATGGTAAAGTTTAAAATTGTGAAGAGCAAACAAGTCTTCCAACATTTGTACAAAAATTTGAGTTTTTCTTGATTTGGTTAATCAATTGAGAAAAAAAACTCAATCTTGTACTCCTTCCATTTGTCTTTGTTAGTCCATTTTTAAAATTTGCGTCATTTTTACTGCTTGTATCTCTCCTTTTATATGTAATGGTTTTCATAATTTTGTGAACTTCATATTATAAAACTAATTAAGATTTATCAAATAAGATCCATATATATTACATATTTTTTGAGATCCATATTGAAAGATTTACCAATAAATAAAAAGGACACGAATTTCAAAAATGGACGACAAATGCGGTCAAATGGAGTGTAAATGTGAGTCAAAGACTAAGTGACTTGAGATATTCCCGCCTCCTTTCCACAATTTAATCTCACGTAAAAAGTATTTATCACATGATGGGAACTCTCAGTTAATTTCGCCTTTTACTTTCTCTCATGTACGCAACGAGAAATGTGACCTTAAATAAATAAATAAAAATTGAATTAACTCCAAAAAAATTTGATTTAAGTTCAAAAAAATTGAAAAATACAAGTTGAGCTTGTGTAACTAAACCCGTGTCAATACAAATGTTACAACGGGGAACCCAAAAAAAAAAAAAAAACATAACCTGTGTACACAATTCCTGCTCTTTAGTGGGTCATAGGACTTGTGATCGCCGTTTTTTTCATATTGGCAATGAGCTACCAGTTCAGATGAAAACCTTTTGTGTATTTGCTTCCCTATTTCAGATTCCTGTTTCTTGCAGCACGAGGGCTCTTTTTCGCAGCTTCTGTTTTTGGATTATGGGCACAAACTAGTATCTGCCAAAAAAGAAATCATACAGGGAAGCTCAATTTACAAGAATTTTAGATGTTTACTTTAAAATTGCAATAGAACGAAATAAAAATACAAACCATTTAAAAGATATATACTCCCTTCGTCCCATTTTGTTTGTCAATTTTCGAAGATCGTGTCATCGGTCAAACCCTTATAACTTTTAATCCGTAATGTCTTTCATGATTTTGAAAACTTCGTATAATAAAATTCATCGAGAACTATCAAACGAGATCCATATTGAATATTTTTTGAAATTCATACTAAAAGATATAAGCAATTGAAATCGGACACAGTCTACTAAAAATGACAAACAAAATGGGATGGAGGGAGTAATTTAGTTCTGTTCAACAAAAACCTGATAGAAGCAATGGCTTTTCGAGTGAAATGTTAATGAAAATGATGGGGAATGAGCTGTAAAATGGCATAGAATGTTATGATTTTTTTGCACGGCGCATAGAATGTTAAGATAAAACGAGGGAAAATGCTACAATACACACCCTTTATTTGGGTGTGTATCATATATATGTTAGTTTCCCCCACAACAAAACCCTAAATACTTGTCTCAATTCAAGGCATATGAATCAATTAAACAAGACCCATACCTGTTAAAGAGGAAGAAGCCATAATCTAGAAGTGAAGTAGAAAACTCCTTGTTCTTCTTGATCGATCAAGTAGCAGGAGAATCCCCAGCTTCCAACGTCAGTTTCCTGCTAGTGAGAGAGAGAGAGTATTTGCTACCCCCACTACAAGAACTTACACCATTGGCGAGTAAAAATCCCGACTAAATAGATTTGCTCGCCAATGTCTATACCATTACGGAGCAAAAATATTTTGGTGGCCAATAATGGTCTTTATAGCCGACCAAATCAATTTGCTAGGGAAAAAACGGCGCGTAAGACTTTTTTTTGGTAGGAAATTAAATGCCGACTAAAGATTTGCTCGGCAATTGGTAGGAGCTCAATTGCCGACAAACGGTTTGCTCGGGAAAAAGAGAGGCGCAAACTTTTGCCGAGTAAATTGGGCGTTGGCCGGGGAAAAAAAGGCCCGTATGTCTTTTTTGGTAGGAAATTAATTGGCGACTAAAGATTTGCTCGGCAATTGGTAAACTGCCGACTAATGGTTTGCTCGGGAAAAAGAAAGGCGTGTAAGTCCTACTTTGTACCCTTTCCCGAAAACGTTGGCGGGAATTTTGGAATTTCCCACTAAATGTTTAGTTGACAAACCAAACATACATGAGCAATAGTTAAGTGTTCCTAACATACGTGATCCAAAGCAATACCATATACAATTATTTGTATTTTTTCAATTATTTTGGTGATCACACCTGTTGATTTTGTTATTTTTGTTGATGAAAAATCAATCGTCTAATTTTTCTTCTCGATCGAGTTTAAAAAAGTCATCGATCGGGACCGAATTGTGTTTTTTTAAAGGACTTTCGTCCGATTAAATGCATACCAATACGCGATCTTCTTAATTTTTTTGTACAACTGATTGTATCTATAATATGTAAAAAATATAGACGGTTCTGATTGCCAAAAAAACCTTAGGTGGAGCTTGGATTGTGCTCTACACGACTTTAAGGCCTCCTGGATGCATTAAATGTTATTCGATCACACGATCGCTGATGTCTGATAATCTCCAATTTTGGTGACACTGATAAAATTAGCCAGGCGTAAAATTCTAGCAGTTCAAATCGACTATTATAAATACTGACTGGGTGATGACCTCTGAAATCTATACATTGAATGTAGTTGATATCAAACTAAGTCTTGCGCTGTAGTTGAATGTGTAGTGGCCACATGACCGTGATACAATTAAGATGATCGGGTCCGTTGATTTTGTTGTTCTCCCTAGTTAAATCATCGTCGTAAATTTTTGGCTGAATTGGGTGTAAAAAGGTCATTGATCGGGACGCAATTTCATTAAATAAATGAGTTCTTATGTCCAACAAAGTGTGTACAATGTAAAAGATCAATGATTCTAATGATCAAGTCCGTTGATTTTGTTGTTCTCATTAGTTAAATCATTGTCGAATTTTTTTGGCCGAATCGATTGTAAAAAGGTCATTGATCGGGAAGCAAATTCATTAAGTAAATGAGTTATTATGTCAGATCAAGTGTGTAGCAAGACCAAAGTAACTTTATTCTCGGTATGAATGATCTAATATATCTAATGTAAAAGATTGATGATTCTAATAGCAAAAAAATTGCTGAGGTACATCATAAAAATTCAATGTTTTGGGATGAATTAAAGGATGCATCCCCAACTAGTTTTTCAGTATATTAGTTAAAAAAAAAAAAAAACCTTTATTTATATTGTTAGCCTAGGCTTAGTTTGCCAAAAGATTTTAGCAACTCATTTGCTAAATCAATCATGATTTTAGCAAATGAGTTGAGTTATACTTTAATTTGATGCGAAAAAATCGAAAAACGATAAACGAAACCACTTAATTTTGTGATTTGAAATTTCCATGATTTTAGCAACTCAACTCATTTGCTAAAATCATGGTTGATTTTAGCAAATGAGTTGCTAAAATCTTTTGGCAAACTAAGCCTAAAAAACTTGGAGCTCAATCAAAATTTTCACAAACACGACGTCGTATTTTTGTTTCCCCCCTAAAATTGGCGCTCTTAATTTCGCGTCTAAAAGTTTTGGGATTTGGGAAGCTAAGGCTCTGTTTGGTTCTTAGGGAAAGGAAGAGAAAGGGGGAGAAAATTTAAAAAAATTCCTTTCCTTTGTTTGGATCTACAAAAAGAGGAAGGAAAATATTCAACTTCCCATTTAACTTTCCTCCCATTTTCTCTTCAATTTTCCCTCCAATTTCCTTCTTAATTATTTTCCTTTATTTTCTCTTTCTTTCCCCAACTTCCAAACACAGCCTAAAAGTTTCCCTCCTTCCATACGCCAGTGACGCCACTCTTCTCTCTCTCTCTCTCTCTCTCTCTCTCTCATCCCTTCTCCTCTGTGTTCCATGGCCAGATTTGCGGCACCATTCTGAAACCTCTCCCGATTTCGGTTTGGGGCAGCAAGATCAAGGGTAAGTTTCACGGATTTCTTCCATTAATCTATCTGTATCTAGTGTTAATTTTGCAGTCTGCCTTGCCGACAAAACATATTAAAATGATTGATTAATTAGGGTTCTGGGTTTACATTATTATTTAGATGGGTCCAACTAAAAGTGTGCCCTTTTGTTTTCTATTGTCGAGATTATGCTTGCATGGGGTTTGCAATCTTTGATTTTGCTGCTAAAAGGTATTTGGTACTAATCCATGTTCGTCTTTTATCAATATTACTATTAGTTTATGTCTTTCTTTATTATTTAGATAAATTTCTTCTCAACAGGTCTCTGATTTCAACATATTTTGGGAAGTCGTGAAGCTCGTTGATTTTACCCCGTTTGAGTCTGCTCTCAACGCCGTCTCTGAAGGTGATTTTTATGCTCGTTCTCTGTTTTTTGGCCTTATGGTTTTTTGGTAATTTCTTACTTTAAACACTCTAGTATCAGTTAAAAAAAAAAAAAAACACTATAGTATATTTAGTTCCTTCTGCACTTTTTCGGTTTACTGCCGTTAATAGTTTTCTTTGCCGGGGGTTACATGTTACCTCCGTTAAATAGTCACCTGCACCGGTAGTTTCATTACCGCCGGTAATAGTGTATTTGCTGGTGGTTTGTTATTAATGCCAGTAATAGCACCCTTTACTGGTATTTTTCACTACTACCAGTAAAAAAACTGCCATAAAGGCCATATTTGGCGTAGACGCGTAGTGGTAGGGACAACCCAAGACGGAACCAAAAGAGGCACAACAAGTTATTGTACCCTGCAACGGGCACCGTCCCGAGTCTTAAAGCCTGATTCAAATTGTCGGCTTTGTATGCTTCAAAGCGAAGAACATGCTAGTAACAATCAAGTTCATCAGACTTAGATGATCCGGTGACGAAAGCACATTTTTACAGAGCTAGTAACAATCAACTTTTTGATTGTGTTAGTAGGCTTATGAGTTGTGGCTTGGCTAAGTATCTTAAAGATATTCTGCAACTCATTGTAGGGAGTAGGTTTGGCTTTTATGTGACCGTGTCTTTATGTTAGGTTTGTGTTTTGAACTTCATTGAATATCCTTTCTGCTGGTAATAAAATAAGTTAAATTTATGAATTATGAATGAAAGATTCACAAAGAGTTAAAAAACGGGGAGACAATAAGGAGTTTTAAAATACGACCATATGCATCTTAGACATATGAACACTTCTTTTAGTATTCAAACAAGTCATAGACTTGAGTTGAGGATATGTTGTCTCCATGAATAAGTGATCCTATGGCGTGTTGAATGGATATTCACATCTTTGTGAATGTGCTCTCTCTCTCTCTAGTAATCTAGTAAAATTTTATTAACAAATGACACTAGTTATCTAGTGAAATTTCAAGGACTCTTGTAATCTAGTGAAATTTGGTAATCTAGTGACATTTGAAGATCTAGTGAAATTTGGTAATCTAGTGAAATTTGATTAACAAAGGACACTAGGAATCTAGTGAAATTTGAAGGGCTCTAGTAATCTAGTTGAATTTGGTAATGTAGTGAAATTTCAAGGACTCTAGTAATCTAGTAAAATTTGGTAATCTAGTGAAATTTGATTAACAAAGGACACTAGTAATCTAGTGAAATTTCAAGGATTCTAGTACTCTAGTGAAATTTGAAGATGTAGTCAAATTTGAAGGACTCTTACTAATCTAGTAATTTAATTGTATTTCCTTGTAAAGGTTTCAGTTGTATTTCGTTTATTTCAAGTTGTATTTCTATTGGTTTTATCAACAAACAAATCTGAAAAGAAAAATCTGTCTTAGATATATTATTATCTTTCTTAACAAGGAAGAAGAAGATTGCAAAATCCAATTTTAGAGGGTAAAACCTATTGAATATAACCTAATCGAGCCATGAGGACAAAAATGATAGTAATCCTGAACCAAATAGAATACTTATAAAACATTTTTCCTCCATGTGTCAAAGTTCATTCAAAGTATTTTTGTCAAAAAAATAAATAAAAAAGGCCAAAATGGCTTACTATTGGACTTGCTGCACTTCGATCTACTATATTCTCTTCTGCTCCATTTAAAAAATCTTGGATTGAACATTAATATGTATAACCTCTAACTAATTTTTTAGGCCACAAGAAATGGAAAAAAGTTGGATGAAGATAAAAGATAGGTGGGCAAGTGCGGAGTATAAACTAGGGGTGGAATCTTTTATACAATTTGCAATGGCGAAATTAGGACCAGAGACTGAGATTCGATGCCCGTGTATTGATTGTCTGAACAGCAAAAAACTTAGCAGTGTAGTTGTTAAGATCCATTTGATACGAAGAGGAATTGACCCTTCTTATAAGACTTGGGTGCACCATGGGGAACCTATTCCGGTGCATGAGCCTCAAGGTATTAGGAACGAAACAAGAGGAGAAGTCCCCGAGGATGACAATCATTTGCACGACATGCTGGAACAAATCTATTTGGGGGGCATCTTAGATAATGATATCGATGAATTGCCTATTAATCATGAAAGGATAGATATGCATAATTTCGATAAGTTGTTCAATGCTGCCCAACGCAAAGCTTATCCTGGGTGTCAAAAGACTGTACTAGGATTCGTTGTTAAGATGCTCCATGTTAAAGTGTATAAGAAGATGAGCAATGATGCATTCAATTTGATTATGCAAATTATTAAAGAGATGTTACCAGCAGAATGTCATGAGACTATTCCTTGGACCATTTATGAGGCGAAGAAATTGTTGAGGGACTTGGGCTTGGGATATGTGCCCATTCATGCATGTGTAAATGATTGCGCACTTTTTTGGAAGGAGAATGCAAATTTAGAGAATTGCCCTACATGTAATGAGCCTAGGTACATGGTAAATGATGGTACGGGTCAAAAGATTCCTCACAAGATATTGCGTTACTTTCCATTGACTTCGAGATTACAGAGACAATATTTTTGTAAGAAAACTGCTCCTGATATGACATGGCATAAAGACAAACGTGTAGATGATGGTGAATTAAGACATCCGACTGATGGTCAAGAATGGAAGGACTTCGATGAGCGATTTCCTGATTTTGCTGCCGATCCGCGAAATGTTAGGCTCGGGATGGCCACTGATGGTTTCAATCCTTTTGGAAATATGAGTCAATCATATAGTATGTGGCCTGTTTTCATGGTGCCTTACAATCTTCCACCATGGAAGTGCATGAAAGAGCCCTTTTGCTTCACGTCTTTGCTTATTCCTGGTCCATTAGCAATTGGAAGAGACATTGACGTTTACTTGCGCCCATTAATTGATGAGTTGAAAGAGTTGTGGCAGAATGGTGTGCAAACTTATGATTCCTCTACTGGACAGACTTTTACAATGCGTGCATGTGTGTTGTGGACCATCAATGACTTTCCTGCTTATGGCATTATGTCTGGGTGGTCTACAAAGGGTTATTTGGCTTGCCCCATCTGCAATTGGGACAACATATCTATTAGTTTAAGGAGTAAAATCGGTTATTTGGGTGCTCGCCGCTACCTACCTGAGCATCATGTTTGGCGAAGGAGCAAGCTATTTAATGGTAAATATGAGGATAGAACCAGGCCTTTGGAGTTGTCGGGCAAAGAAATATTGGAACAAATTAATTTGGGTACATATAAGCCATTTGGAAAACATACAAACAATAATAATAGCAAGAAAAGAAAAAGGGATGAATACGAGAAAAATTTGAATTGGGGGAAGAAAAGCATTTTATTTGATCTGCCTTATTGGGAGACACTCAATCTTCGACATTGCCTCGATGTCATGCACATTGGGAAAAATATATTGGACAACTTGTTGGGCACGTTAATGGGCGTTGATGGAAAGAACAAGGATATCAAAAAAGCACGGAAGGATTTGGAGGATCAGCAAATACGGAAGGAGTTGCACTTAAAGAGGCGTGCAAATAGGTCATTTGAGAAGCCCCCAGCCATGTACACATTGTCACGAACCGAGAGAGAAGGCTTTTGCAATTTCTTAAAATCGATCAAGTACCCAGATGGCTACGCAACAAACATCTCTAAATGTGTGAACACGCATGGTGGTAAACTATCAGGCCTCAAAAGTCATGATTGTCATGTCCTTTTGCAACGACTTCTCCCGATTGGAATGCGTGGCTATTTGAACAAGGAAATTGGCACGGTATTGTTTGAGTTAGGTAACTTTTACTAACAGTTGGGCTAAAAAACAGTCAAGATGAGTGATCTAGATAAACTTGAGGAGAACATTGCACTTGTACTTTGCAAGGTTGAAAAGATTTTTCCTCCCGCTTTCTTTGATGTTATGGTACACTTGGCCATTCACTTGCCTCGCGAGATTAAGCTTGGAGGGCCAGTGCAATATCGATGGATGTACCTGATTGAAAGGTATGGTGGAACTATTCTGCTACTTGTATAGTTTAATAATAGTCATATTTGTTAGAATATGTTTATTGTTAGTTGTCCCACATTGGGTAGCTACGTAATGTATTAGTCTCTCTCATAATATAAATAAAGGTTTGTGTGGTAGGGTTCGTTAACACCTTACACACTTCTCTTCCTTTCCCTCTCTCTCTCTCTCTCATCTAAACAACATGGTATCAGAGCGGGTTCTTAACCCATAACCTAATTCTACCTAACCCTACCCTACCTAGCATTGACGTCACCATCATCTTCCTCAGCCGACAACCTCGAAACCCTAAACCAGCCGAAACCCTAAAACCAGACCCCAAATCATCGTCTAACTCGAAACCCTAAACCATCGTCTACCTTGCTGCCCTAAATCAGACCCTAAATCAAGCCTAAACCATCATCTACCTCGAAATCCTAAACCAGACCCTAAATCAGTACCAAACCGAGACCTATACAGCCATAGACGACCTTCAAAAACACCATACGAGATCTATACAACCCATAGATGACCTTCGAAAACCCCATATGAGATCGTACAAGCCCTAAAAACCTTCGAAATCCACTGTTGCTGCTCGAAATCCACTGATTGATGCTCGAAATCCACTGATTGATGCTCGAAATCCACTGTTGCTGCTCGAAATTCACTGTTGATTCTCGAAATCCACATCCTGTGCTCTGTTGATGCTCGAAATCCACACCTAGTGCTCTGTTGATGCTCGAACTTGTCTGATTGGTATGATCTAGTAGTAGATGCAGACTTTCAGTGGTTTCATTTAGTATTGGTTATTGGTTGTTGCTTCGTTGGTTTGTTTGGTTGTTTTGTCGAGACAGTTGGTTATCTTTTTACTGGTGGGGGTATTTTGTGGTGATCGGTAATTATGTCTGAAGAAAAGTCTGCATCTGGCTCTAATTCTGGTTCTATAATTATTGGTAGTTCTTCTGGCACTTCTCGGCGTCGTGAGAAGGATTCCATTACGTCCATTCCTTTGAATGGCAACAATTATGCTATTTGGTCTCGTGCTGTCAAAGTTTATTATATGGGTGAGAGAAAATTTCGTTATTTGACAGACAGTCCTCCAAATAAAGATGCTAAGGATTATAGTGACTGGGAAGCTGAGGATTGTCATATTCGAGTTGAGTTGTGGAATAGTATGGAACCTCAGATCAGTGGCCCTCTGTTTTACCTTGATAGTGCCAAGGAAGTGTGGGATCGGGTTGCCAGGATGTATTCAGGGGTTAATAATCTTCGTCGTACATATGATCTCCATAATCAGTTCTTTTCTCTGTCATTTGGTACTGGATCGTTGGAGGACTACTATGCCAGATTTCGTGGTATTTGTGAGGAACTCCGGGTTTATGAGCCTATCTCTAGTGATCCTCAGGTTATGGCGAGTCAGCGTGAGCGTTTGGAGGTTGCTCGTTTTTTGTATGGTTTACCATCATTTTATGATCCAGTTCGGTCTCAGATATTGGGAGAGCGGGAGTTGTCATCTCTCGATGAGGTGTTTAGTCGTCTTCGCCAGGCTTCTATCTCAGATGTTGGTTCTACCTCTCAATCACCATTTGATCGTTCTGCTTTAGCTTCAGTGGGTTCTAGTGGTTTTGGGTCGAGTACTGGCCGTGATCGCGGCCGTGATTCTGGGTTTGGCAGTCGTGGTCGTGGTTCTGGTAGTCGAAGTTCTGGTGGCTATGATTCAGGTAACAGTTCTGGTGGTCGCGGTGATTCTGGGTTCAATGGTCGTGGTGGAAATAGTCGTGGTCGCACGTCAGGGGGAAGTAGTTCTGGTCGCGGTGGTTCTGGTCGTGGGGGTGGTACCAGGTTCTGTACTCATTGTCGGGGTACAAATCATACAGTGGACTATTGTTATGATCTTCATGGTTTTCCCCAGGCTCATCAGGTTGCTCATTCTGAGGATACTAGGCAGTTTACTCATTCTACTGATAGCAGTGTGACTATCTCAGCAGAGGAGTATCAGCGTCTTATGTCCATTCAGCCTTCCGCTGTTGCAGCTTCATCTTCCACAGCTACGTTCGCTCAGACAGGTCCCTCCGTTGCTTGTGTTGCATCATCTTTTTCCTCTCCTTGGGTTATCGATTCTGGTGCTACTAATCATATGACTGGTACTTCTAAATTCTTTTCTACTTGCCAGCCCATGGATAAAACCTTTCATGTTACCTTAGCAGATGGTTCTACCACTGAGGTTACTGGTTTGGGTTCAGTTTCTGTCTCTCCATCGTTTACTTTAAACTCTGTGTTGCATGTTCCTCGTTTACCCTTTAACCTTGTGTCTATTAGTCAACTTACAAAATCCTTAAATTGTTCGGTCACATTTCTTCCACATGGTTGTGTATTTCAGGATCTCAAGACGGGGAGGACGATTGGTGCCGGTGTTGAGCGTGGTGGTCTGTATTACCTAACCAGTGGTGGTGTTCAACCAGTTGCTCTCCAGTCATCAGAGTCCTTATATCAACAACATTGTCGGCTTGGTCATCCATCTCTTCAGAATTTGAAGCGTCTAGTGCCCTCGTGTAGTTCTGTTAAGGAGTTATCTTGTGAAGTCTGTGAGTTTAGTAAACATCATAGAGTGTCATTTTATCCTAGGGTTGAGCGTCGTGTGTCACATCCTTTTCAGTTAGTTCATTCAGATATTTGGGGGCCTATTCATGTGCCCAGTGTTTTTGGTTTTCAGTATTATGTTATTTTTGTTGATGATTTCTCTCGTATTACATATCTTTATCTTATGAAAGAGAGATCTGAGTTAAAGACTATTTTTAAATCATTTTACATGGAAATAAAGACTCAGTTTAATACTTGCATTCGTATGTTTCGGTCTGATAATGCACGTGAATTTTTTCATAGTACTTTATCTCAATTTTTTGATGATCATGGGATTATTCATCAGTCATCCTGCGCTCGGACTCCACAGCAAAATGGGGTTGCCGAACGCAAGATTCGACACTTATCAGAAGTTATGCGTGCCATGTTATTTCAAATGAGGGTTCCTAAGTCTTACTGGAGTGACGCGGTTCTTACTGCATGCTATTTGATCAATCGTATGCCCTCTACTATCCTTGGGGGTCAGATACCCCAGACAATCCTGTTTCTCGGTCGGCCTCTCCACCCATTACCCCCTCGGGTTTTTGGGTGTACATGTTATGTTCATGCTCTGGATCCCGACCAGAGTAAATTGGACCCGCGGTCCATTAAATGCATTTTTCTTGGTTATTCTCGCACTCAGAAAGGATATAAATGTTACTCCCCATCTTTACGTCGTCATTTTGTGTGTGCTGATGTCACATTTAATGAGTCTCTTCCTTTTTATTCGGAGTCTGTCCCCACTACTGATTTGCCTGCATATGAGTCTATGTGTCCTCTAGCTGTCCCATCTAGTACCGTTCCTCTACCAAAACCTTTGCAGGTGTATCATCGTCGTCCTAAAAATCCACCAGTTGTGCCTCAGCCAGCACCATCTCAGTCAGCGCCTCAGCCAGAGCCCCAACCAGAGCCATCTACGCCAGCAGCACCGCTTTCACCCACCGTGCCATCCTCTTCTCCGTTGCGGGATCCAGACAACCTTGATCTTCCTATTGCCCACTGTAAAGGTATTCAGTCCTGCACTCTCCATCCTATTGTTCATTTTGTTTCCTATGATCATTTGTCACCGTCTCTTCAAGCTTTTACTACCTCGGTTTCTTCTGTGTTTGTTCCTAAGTCTGTTCAGGAGGCCTTATCTGTGTCTGAGTGGCGGACAGCTATGGAGGATGAGATGTCTGCCCTTCATCATAATGGTACTTGGGACCTGGTTCCTCTTCCTGCTGGTAAGACAACTGTTGGCTGTCGTTGGGTATTCACTGTCAAGTATCTTCCTGATGGTACTGTTGAGCGCTATAAGGCGCGACTTGTTGCCAAAGGTTACACCCAGACTTATGGTGTTGATTATTCGGAGACATTCTCGCCTGTTGCTAAACTTGGCTCTGTTCGCGTTCTTATTTCTCTAGCTGCAAATCTTGGTTGGCCATTATTTCAATTGGATGTCAAGAATGCCTTTCTCCATGGGGATCTTCAAGAGGAGGTTTACATGGAGCAACCACCTGGGTTTGTTGCTCAGGGGGAGCGTAATCAGGTATGTCGGCTTCGTAAAGCTCTTTATGGCCTCAAGCAGTCTCCTCGGGCCTGGTTTGGCAAGTTTAGTGATGCAGTTTTGAGATTTGGCATGCATCGTAGTCAGACTGACCATTCTGTGTTTTCCCTCACATCTGATCGAGGGAAAGTATTGTTGATTGTATATGTGGATGACATTATCATTACTGGTAATGACCAGCGAGGTATTGATGAGTTAAAAACCTTCTTACATCAGCAATTTCATACTAAGGATTTGGGAAAACTTCGGTACTTTTTAGGTATTGAAGTGGCTAGGTCCAAAGAAGGTATTAGCTTATCACAGAGAAAGTATGTACTGGATATTCTTGAGGATACAGGTTTGTTGGGAGCTAGGCCTGTTGAGACTCCTATGGATCCCAATGTCAAACTGTATGTGGACCAGGGGGAGTTGCTTCATAATCCTGATCAGTATCGTCGGTTGGTTGGTAAGTTAAACTATCTCACGATTACACGTCCGGATATCTCATTTGCGGTTAGTTTGGTGAGTCAGTTTATGTCAGCTCCTCGTTATCCACATTGGGAGGCTGTCCTTAGAATTGTGAAGTATCTTAAGCTACATCCAGGACGGGGTTTATTGTATCGAGCTAGTGGACACTTACGCGTTGAGGCGTTTACTGATTCTGATTGGGCAGGAGGACCGTCTGATAGGAGATCTACTACTGGTTATTATGTCTTTCTTGGTGGAAATCTTGTTAATTGGAAAAGCAAGAAGCAGACAGTAGTAGCCCGGTCCAGTGCAGAAGCAGAGTATAGAGCAATGGCACACACGACATGTGAGGTTGTGTGGCTGCGATCATTTCTTGAAGAGATTGGATTTAGTGTGCAACTGCCTATGCCTCTGTATTGTGATAATCAAGCGGCTATTCACATTGCCGCAAATCCAGTATTTCATGAGAGGACTAAGCATATTGAGGTTGATTGTCATCTAGTGCGTGAGAAGCTGACTGGTGGTGTGATATCTACTCCATATGTATCTACGGGTGCTCAGTTGGCCGACATGTTTACCAAATCATTATTCAAGCCGCGGTTAGAGTTGCTATGTAACAAGCTGGGACTTTTTGATATTTATTCTCCAGCTTGAGGGGGAGTGTTAGAATATGTTTATTGTTAGTTGTCCCACATTGGGTAGCTACGTAATGTATTAGTCTCTCTCATAATATAAATAAAGGTTTGTGTGGTAGGGTTCGTTAACACCTTACACACTTCTCTTCCTTTCCCTCTCTCTCTCTCTCTCATCTAAACAACAATATTCATAATTAAATACTGATGTGGTCTTTTATATAGACTACTTGGAATTCTAAAACGATTGGTAACCAATAAAGCTCGTCCCGAAGGTTCAATTGCGGAGGCTTACATATCCAAAGAATGTACAACCTTTTGTTCTATGTATCTTGATGGGATTGAGACAGTCTTTAATCGTGAAGAAAGAAATGATGATGGTGGTTTCCGTGCACCTGGATTAGCGGCGTTCACTCAAAATGTTCGTCCCTTTGGTCTAATCCGAAGAGCACGCGATGAACCTATCAACCAACATGACATGGCTCATTGGTTTGTCTTGTTCAATAGCCCTGAAGTCGAGCCATATTTAGAGTAAGTATTTATTTAATCGCTTTGCTATATTCAGTTTTTGGTTTTAGGATTCATTGTTGATCCTACATGTTAATTAGGCTGCACCACAATTTGTTGGAGAATGACGGTACAGTTGATATTCCAAAGAGACAACGCAAAGAGTTTCCCAAGTGGTTCCGAAAGCACGTAAGACAGAAATCAAATTAGCCAACCTTCATATTAAGCTAGATTTTTTATTATCCAAAATTGTATAATACATTGTTCAATGTAGATGAATGAATTGAGAGAGCACAAGTCTCCAGAAGCAAATGATGAGTTGTGGTCTTTGGCCAATGGACCAGATCCAGTAATAAACACATATTCCGGGTGCATTTCTAATGGTGTCCGATTCCACACTATTGAACGTGACAATTGGCGTACCAGTCAGAATAGTGGGGTGGTCGTGGAAGGGGATCATGGAGAGCAAAAAATAAACTTTTATGGGTATTTAACCAAAGTATGGGAATTGAACTACTTGTTCGGTCATCGAGTTGTTTTATTCCAGTGCGAATGGTATGATACAACTAGTAATAAAACTATGCGAGTTGATGCACATTGCACAAGCATTGATATAAGAAGTCGATGGTATGAAGATGACTCGTTTGTTTTACCAAGTCAAGTCCAACAAGTATTCTACATTCCAGATACCAAGTTAGGTGACAATTGGAACATAGTGGAACGGATTCAACGTCGAGGAATTTGGAATGTCCCAGAGGCGGAAATTTTGGAAACCAATAGTGTTCCAAATGAAGTTTTCCAGCAGGAAACAACTACTGAGGTTCCACCGATTCTCATTGAAGATCCCATTGTAACGTCTTTGCGGAGAAATGACATTGAACCTGCAATTGTTAGTGAGGATGTGGTTTTATAGTTTGATACCCGACGAGCACAAACTGAGGGTGCAGACGATGATGATACCTTTATGTATGATGACGGAGATGAATTAATGGGTGATTTTGACGATGAAGATGAGGAAGAAGATCACAGTGATTCTGATATAGATATTGATATAGAACCTTAATCTGTTATTGGAACATGCTGGAACGTGCTAATATTGTAAATTGAGTGCAGGTATTTAATGTTACATGCTATTTTTTCTCTTGTTTCCTGCAAATATAACTGCTACTATGTGATTTTATACTTGCTGAAACTGTGAAATTACGTGCTGAATTTAGTGCATAGAGGTTGTAACGGTGATATTTTAGCACTTATTAATCGTCACATGCTACATATCTCTCCATATATTCAATTCCTTTATATCTATCCTTATGTATACTTTGGTGTTACACAATTTCAGAGATTGCATCATGGGTCCTGGATTAAAAAAGAAAAGTGTATCATGCTCTGTGATTAGCACAACACCACCTGTTACAGATGCAACCCTTGCCACCCAAATTGCGGCATCTACGCCTTCAAATACATCTCCTTCTACCCAAACAAGTGGTGCAGGTAAAGTACGTATTTTTAATGTATTCATCTTTACGGGTAAAAAAGAATTCCACATTTTTTATGTATTCAACTTCTGTTATTCCCCTTATTAGTCACTTGTAGAGGCTTTTTTATTCTTTAACAGGTGTACGTAAAAGAACGTGTGTGCGAGGGCCTACTCGTGGAGTAGGAGTTAGGAAATCGATTGCCCAATTTGGTGGGAAGAAGCTCGACGTTTACATTGCTCCGGAAATGAGAGCCTTCTGTAGTATAAATGCAACAAAGGTGGCGGCTGAGTTTGGAGTTCAGATACGAAGTTCATGCCCTATTGACGGCTTTTTCAAGTCATGGAGGCATGTCGATGCAGGTCTTAAAGAGGCCATTGTCCAAGCTGTTCGGGTAAGTTCATAGACTAAGAACCTGAGGCTTATGTGCAATTCATGGAGGGAAGACATGCATTATATCTTAAACTTTCCATTTCATTGTCGTAGATGCATGCATGTGAGTAGATGTTGATAGATTATGAATAGTCTGTCTTTATTAACTCATCAAATGATAAAGAGCTTGCTGATAGAACTTTTGTGCAAGCTCTAAGGTTAAACTCTATCTCCACATATGGAACTAGATGCAATGAATGCAACAAAGTGCCAAATAATGCATCTCAATGCTCCAAACATGAGTCAAAGTAATTAGATATCAGAATTTTGTAGGAATATGGACTTTAGTCGCTTTAGTTCAGGACCTGGGCGCACTGTTCTGACCATAACTGAAAGAATAACGTGAATTTAACAATGGAACTTAAACCATTGGAAAGTAACCTTCTTCCTCTTCGAATCGATAGGTCATACATAAAAAATGGAGTTTAATTAACCTTACTACGGTCGCACGATTATAATTACTCATAACAGTAAAACTGCTACTGGAACAGATTTTTGGGGCATCTTTAAAGCCAAATCTGTTATCACTCAGACATAACCAGGGCGCATGGGATGTATCGTTGGAAAGTTCTATGTGTCTAGTTTCTAACAAAGAAAACGATGCACGATTTCGAGTCTCGAGCTAGGAGTTATGGCCATTTTACCAAAGTCTATAGGTGCTGTCAGATTCTACGCAAGGGGCGGGACACTATTAAAATTAGAATGAGTTCATTGCTATGCAAGGGACGGGGTGGGACACTATTAACTACTCTACAACACCAACAACATGAGTTCATTGCTATGCAAGGGGCGAGACACTATTATCTTTGTTCAGTTTATCTTTTCATTATGAAAAAAGGAAAAAAATAGAATGAGTTCATTGATATACTTGTATGTTTTAGGACAAGTTCAGAATCCATGAGGACGAGGAAGAGTTCACTGAGTTGGTGGAAGAAGTTATTAATGAAAAGGCGGACACAGTGTACACAGAGTGGAAACACGAAATGGGCAAGCATTATAGGTTGGCGAATGAGAAATACGAGAAGACGAAGGATGCACGCGATCACCCATATCGTCTTCCTTATAAAGGAGTGGACCAGGATAAATGGAAATATATGGTCGATCATGTATTCGGAGATGAAACGTGGAAGGTTGATTGAATACTTCTATTGAGTTACATTATCAATTTTGCTTTAGTATCTAACATTTCTAATTTTTTCATAAACGCAGTCTTGCTGGCCAAAAAAATAGAAACAAACTACCACATAATCATACTTTGGTTTCTCGGTCCTTACCTGTTGCGATGACCATTGAGGTGACATGCTTTATGATTACAAAAATTGGTCGTTTGATCTACCTTTGCAGACTCTTAGTACATCGATTTTGCATGTTAATCATCTTATATTGCTATTTGAATGTGTAAGGCTGACAAGAATCAGGAGGCAATTCCTCCAGAGGAGAGACTTCCTCTAGTGGACAGACTTCCAGATTTTTGTGACACGTACAAGGCATCACATACATTGAAAGATGCACAAGATTGGATTGATACTATTTGTAAGGAGTGTTAGTTGAGAGAGACAGAGAAAAGTGTAGGGTCTTACTAAACCCCAACACGTAATATTCTTATTTATATTATGTGTGATCTCAGTACAAGACTTAATTAGTCGATGTGGGACAAACTAATATAAACTATTCTAACACTCCCCTCAAGCTGGAGAATAAATACCAAAAAGTCCCAGCTTGTCACATAACAACTCTAACCGTGGCTTGAACAATGATTTAGTAAACATATCCGCCAACTGAGCACCTGTAGGCACATACGGAGTAGCTATCACACCACTAGTCAACTTCTCACGCACTAGATGACAATCAACTTCAATATGCTTAGTCCTCTCGTGAAATACGGGATTGGACGCAATGTGAATAGCCGCTTGATTATCACAATACAACGGTATGGGTAACTGCACACTGAGCCCTATCTCCTCAAGAAATGATCGCAACCATACAACCTCACATGTAGTGTGTGCCATTGCTCTATACTCTGCTTCTGCACTAGACCGAGCCACCACTGTTTGCTTCTTACTCTTCCAATTGACAAGATTTCCACCAAGAAAGTCCTCCTGCCCAATCAGAATCAGTGAACGCCTCAACGCGTAAGTGTCCACTGGCTCGATACAGCAAACCCCGTCCTGGATGTAGCTTAAGATACTTAACAATTCTGAGGACAACCTCCCAATGTGGATGACGAGGAGTGGACATAAACTGACTCACCAAGCTAACTGCAAACGAGATATCCGGTCGTGTAATTGTGAGATAGTTTAACTTACCAACCAACCGGCGATACTGATCAGGATTGTGAAGCAGCTCCCCCTGGTCCACACACAGTTTGACATTGGGATCCATAGGCGTCTCAACAGGCCTAGCTCCCAACAAACCTGTATCCTCAAGGATATCCAGTACATACTTCCTTTGTGATAAGCTAATACCTTCTTTGGACCGGGCCACTTCAATACCTAAAAAATACCGAAGTTTTCCCAGATCCTTAGTATGAAATTGCTGGTGTAAGAAAGCCTTTAGCTCATCAATACCTCGCTGGTCATCACCGGTAATGATAATGTCATCCACATATACAATCAATAATACTTTCCCTCAACTAGATGTGAGAGAAAACACAGAATGGTCAGTCTGACTACGATGCATGCCAAATCGCAAAACGGCATCACTGAACTTGCCAAACCAAGCCCTGGGAGACTGCTTGAGGCCATAAAGAGCTTTACGAAGCCAACATACCTAATTACGCTCCCCCTGAGCAACAAACCCAGGTGGTTGCTCCATGTAAACTTCCTTGTGAAGATCCCCATGGAGAAATGCATTCTTGACATCAAGTTGAAACAATGGGCAACCGAGATTCGCAGCTAGAGAAATAAGAACTCGAACAGAACCAAGTTTAGCAACAGGAGAGAACGTCTCCGAATAATCAACACCATAAGTCTGGGTGTAGCCTTTGGCAACAAGACGAGCCTTATAGCGCTCAACAGTGCCATCAGGAAGATACTTGACAGTGAATACCCAACGACAGCCAACAGTTGTCTTACCAGCAGGAAGAGGAACCAGTTCCCAAGTACCATTATGATGAAGTGCAGACATCTCATCCTTCGTAGTTGTCCGTCACTCAGATACAGACAAGGCCTCCTGAACAGACTTAGGAACAAAAACGGAAAAAACAGAGGTAGTAAAAGCTCGAAGGGACGGTGACAAATGATCATAGGAAACAACATGAGCAATAGGATGGAGAGTGCAGGACCGAATACCTTTATGGTGGGCAATAGGAAGATCAAGATTGTTTGGATCCCGCAACGGAGAAGAAGATGGCGTAGTGGGTGAAGGTGGTGCTGCTGGCTGAGATGGCTCTGGCTGAGATGACTGTGGCTGAGATGGCTCTGGCTGAGGCTCTGGCTAAGACAGTGCTGGCTGGGATACAACTGGTGGATTTTTAGGACGACAATGATATACCTGCAAAGGTTTCGATGGAGGAACGGCACTAGATGGAACGACTAGAGGACCCACAGACTCATATGCAGGCAAATCTCTAGTGGCGACAGACTCCGAATAAAAAGGAAGAGACTCATTAAACGTGACATCAGCACACACAAAATGGCGACGTAAAGATGGAGAGTAACATTTATACGCTTTCTGAGTGCGAGAGTAACCAAGAAAAATGCACTTAATGGACCGCGGGTCCAATTTACTCTGGTCAGGATCAAGAGCATGAACATAACATGTAATTTGTTGTGGAGTCCGAGTGCAGGATGACTGATGAATAATCCCATGATCATAAAAAAACTGAGATAAAGTACTATAAAAAAATTCGCGTGCATTATCAGACCGAAACATACGAATGCAAGTATTAAACTGAGTCTTTATTTCCATGTAAAATGATTTAAAAATAGTCTTCAACTCAAGATCTCTCTTTCATAAGATAAAGGTCTGTAATACGAGAGAAATCATCAACAAAAATAACATAATACTGAAAACCAAAAACATTGGGCACATGAATAGGCCCCCAAATGTCTGAATGAACTAATTGAAAAGGATGTGACACACGACGGTCAACCCTAGGATAAAATGGCACTCTATGATGTTTACTGAACTCACAGACTTCACAAGCTAACTCCTTAAGAGAACTACACACGAAGGCACTAGACGTTTCAAATTCTGAAGAGATGGATGACCAAGCCGACAATGTTGTTGATATAAGGACTCTGATGACTGAAGAGCAACTGGTTGAACATCATCACTGGTAAGGTAATACAGGCCACCACGCTCAACACCGGCACCAATCTTCCTCCCCGTCTTGAGATCCTGAAATACACAACCTTGAGGAAGAAATGTGACTGAACAATTTAAAGATTTGGTAAATTGACTGATAGACACAAGATTAAAGGGTAGACGAGGAACATGTAACACAGAGTTTAAAGTAAATGATGAAGAGACAGAAACTGAACCCAAACCAGTAACCTCAGTGGTAGAACCATCTGCTAAGGTAACATGACAGGTTTTATCCATGGACTGACAAGTAGAAAAGAATTTAGAAGTACCAGTCATATGATTAGTAGCACCAGAATCGATAACCCAAGGAGAAGAAAAAGATGACGCAACACAAGCAACAGAGGGACCTGTCTGAGCGAACGTAGCTGTGGAAGAAGAAGCTGCAGCAACAGAAGACTGAATGGACATAAGACGCTGGTACTCCTCTGCTGATATGGTCACACTGCTATCGGTAGAATGAGTAAACTGCCCAGCATCCTCAGAATGAGCAACCTGATGAGCCTGGGGAAAACCATGAAGATCATAACAATAGTCCACTGTATGATTTATACCCTGACAATGAGTACAAAATCTAGTACCACGACCAGAATCACCGCGACCAGAACTACCTCCCCTTGTCGTGCGACCATGACTATTTCCACCCCGACTAAAACCATGACCACGGGAACCAGAATCACCACGACCACTAGAATTATTACCTGAACCATAGGCACCAGAACTGCGACTACCAGAACCACGACCACGATTGCTAAACCCAGAATCACGACCGCGACCGCGACCACTACTAGAGCCAAAACCACTAGAAACAGCTAAGGCGGAACGATTAGGTGGCGGCTGAGGGCCAGCATCTGAGATAGAGGCCTGGCGAAGTCGACTAAACACCTCATCAAGAGAAGGCAACTCCCGCTCCCCCAGTATCTGAGACCGAATTGGATCATAGGATGAAGGCAACCCAAATAGAAACCGAGAGACCTCCAAACGCTCACGCTGACACTCCATAACCTGAGGATCACTCGAGATAGGCTCACAAACCCGGAGTTCCTCACAAGTGCCACGAAATTTGGAGTAGTAGTCCTCCAAGGATCCAGTACCAAAGGACAAAGAAAAGAACTGGTGATGGAGATCATATGTACGCCGAAGATTATTGATACCAGAATACATCCTGGCAACTTGATCCCATACTTGCTTGGCAGAATCAAGGTAAACAGAGGGCCACTAATATGAGGTGCCATAACATTCCATAACTCAACACGAATATGACAATCCTCAGCTTCCCAATCACTATACGTCGTATCCTCTTTCTTGGGAGGAGCATCTGTCAAATAACGAAACTTGCGCTCACCCATATAATAAACCTTGACAACACGAGACCAAAGAGCATAATTGTTGCCATTCAAAATAATGGAGGTAATGAAATCCTTCTCACGAAGCCAAGAAGAACTAGAACAACTACCAATAATAATAGAACCAGAACTAGAAATAGAAGCAGATTTTCCATCAGACATCTTGCCAATTAAATGGAGAGGCAACAACCCAAACAACCACCGATAGATCAAAGGCTACCAATGAATCAAACCACCACCAACAGGCTACCAATGAATCAAACCACCACCAACAGGAGCAGTAACTACCAACTTACTACCAATTTTGACAATTAATAAACGAGGCAAGATAGCCCATAACCCTGATGCAACAACCAGATAAAAAATGGCATATAAAAGCTTTACCGACTACGAAGAAAACAACACTGGAGATCAACAGAGGTTGGAGAAGAACTAGAGACCCATAAACAGGACATGAAACCACAATCGAGTAGCAGCGGAAGATTAATTAGCAACGTGAAGCATCAGCAGATCAAACAATAGCTCCGATGGTGACTGGACGTTGACAAAAAAACTTTTGAGGCACCAACGAAGACTGGCAAGAGTGTACAGAGATCATATATAGGTCAGTAGTCTCGATTTGGGTATACGTGTACTGTGGAGGGGATGTCGAGTGTATATGGTGGCTAGTAGGTCTCGGTTTAGGGTTTCGAGTACTATAGAAGGAATTTCGGGTGGTTATTGTGGCTGAGAGGTCTCGGTTTAGGGTTATAAAGAGGGCTACAGTGTCGATTTAGGGTTTCAAAACCAGGGTTGAGGTTGAAGACGATGGGTGGTTGTGTATTTAGGGTGGATTACTGTAGAAGACGATTGGTGGTTGTGTATTTAGGGTGGATTCGGGTCCCGCTCTGATACCATGTTAGTTGAGAGAGAGAGAGAAAAGTGTAGGGTCTTACTAAACCCCAACACGTAATATTCTTATTTATATTATGAGTGATCTCAGTACAAGACTTAATTAGTCGATGTGGGACAAACTAATATAAACTATTCTAACAAGGAGAAACATGTAAGCACCTAATATTGAACACTTATATTGATTACTGTCCTCCACAAAACCATTTACCGACTAATTTTTCCGTGTCTTACTTGCTTCTTTTCTTCTTTTGCAACGACAGGAACAGATGGTGGTCGTAAGAGACCAGGCTAAACAATCTGGATGTCCACTAACAGCAGAAGAACTATCAAGGGCAGTCCTCGGGGAGAGGAACAACTACATAAGAGGATTTGGTAATGGCCCAAAGCCCTCTACCTATATCTCAAAATCCAAGTCAAATTTAGCACTCCAGGGGCAGTTGTAGAAATTTCAAGCTGAGATGGAATCACTTCGTGAAGAGCACCGTAAAGAGAGGGAGGAGGATAAGATAAGGCGCGAGAAAGAGCATGAAGAGGCGAGGTTACGCGAAGAGGAACAAACGCGAAGGTATGAGCAGCTGCAGAGTAATAATGAAGCAATGCAAAGAGAGTTGGGTAACATCAAAAAGTGCATGATGCAATTTCAGAAATGTGGACAAGTCACCATGGGATCAATGTGATGGTAGCTCAACTATTTGGTACGTAACATCAGTTTGATTCTTGTAAACTCTACACATATGCATGTTGTCGAATAGGTAGGTTTTTATGAATCTGATCGTATGTACTGGATATGTAACACCAGTTTGATTCTTGTAAACTCTACACATATGCATGTTCTCGAATAGGTTGGTTTATATGAATCTGATCGTATGTACTGGATTCTGCTACTTTAAGTGAATTATCAAGGGTCTTGCTAACAGAAGAGGACAAGTAGTGAATTATCAAGGGTCTTGCTAATAGAAGCATTTTGAGTACTTAATAAAAAATGGGTGAGGTCACAGATTACGGAAGAGGACAAGTAGGGAAAACCGCCATGACCGACGTGCCTGTAAAAGCTGAGGGTCCTAGTATTTGGTTTGCTTCTTTTGGGATTCTGTGTCTAGGTTCTTTCACTATTCTTAGTTCTGCTGGAATTGATACCATGTGATCTGGTGATTTTCGAGTTCGTATGCTGGTGTCTAGGTTCATTCACTATTCTTGGTTTTGCTGGAGTTGATACTCTGTGATATGATGATTTTCGAGTTCATATACTGCTCATTATGTTTTGTTTGTCACCTGGTTCTGTTGAGATGTTGTTGATGTAGTGCCTTACAGTCTGTCTTTTGTTGCTGCTCTATATTCTCTATTGCTGAGCCTTCTTTTGATGTCTTACATTTTACTTGGTTCTACTGGAGTTCATTTGGTTATTTTGGATTTACATATGCTGCTACTGCTACTCCTTTTGCTTGACTGCATTCTGGTTCTTGTGGAGATGCGTGCCTTCCATTCGTTGCTGCCCTATGTAGAGATTATCACCCATGGTTTGGATATCCTGGAATTTCATGTTGCTGCTCCTCAAGTTGCTTTCTTGTATGTTGGTTCTGCTGGAAATTCATATCTATGGTGTGATTCTGCTGGAGTTTCATATCTATGGTGTGGTTCTATCAGAGGTTATTCGGATGATGGATTCCCATGTTATGTCGTGCAGAGAGAGAGAGAGAGAGAGAGAGGTGCATTTAGCCAACTCTCTCATTTATCAGGGAAGAGATAAATAGTGATAAAACCAACAAAAAGAGATAAACATTAAATGCAAAAGAGAGAGGGAAATGAAGTAGAAATTTCCTTGGGTTTGTTTTCTTTCTTTCTTATCCATGCACAGGGGAGGTGGTGGCAGAAACTTTTATGTTATCACAATGGAGAGGCCCCTTTCTCACCTTCCATGTGTTAAAAATAAAATCCAGTACTTGGCACCTCTCCAACTGCATATGGACCTCTATAAGTGCCAGTGGCTTTGTTCTGGCTTCCAAGTTCCATTGTTGTGAAATCCGGCGTTCCTGAGGTTGGTATAAGTCCGTTTGTATTAGCTTTTGCAAAAGTTGAACTCTTCATATACCTGCATAAGATGATTAATGTGCTATATTCATATGCAAATCCTAAGCGAGAGTTTGGTTTGGCAACATATTTATAGCGTTAGATGTTAAGATTTTTATCTATATATTGGACATAGGCTCCTCAAAAATGAAAATTGCTAGTTGGATAGTAATTTTTTTTTGCCCAATAACTAGTGTCTCTTAGCTTTTTCTCTTTTTGTAATCCTGTGTTATTAGGGCATAGGGACCAAAGGTATTCATGCTCTGCCAAAGTGTTAGTAAATGGATAAGAAACTAGTCATGGTTTTTGGTTTTTGGTTCTTTGTTCTTCCATCGAAATAGATTTTCAAATGGTATAGTTCCATTTTGCAAATCCTGCTACATAGTAAGAAATATGATATGGGGTGATATGTGAATGAGGACATGTTGTATAGAACAATAAGATGATGTGTAGTTTGATCATCAATGATGAGTGGATCTGTAACTGCTGGTTAGTAGAAGTGTTTCTTTAAGGTTTTAGAGTAGTAATTTGGCTAACTAAATACCCTCGGTGAATAGGTTTTGTTGATCATTTGCCGGTCAAGTTCTATGTTTAGGATTTCGTACTTCGATAGTTGGATTTTGCAAACTGTTTGGCATGTCGAAACACTAAAAGCGCAAATCTGACTTTATTGGACCTTATGCTGCTGTTCCTGATTTGCTGCTGCGATTCTCAAGTTGGTATGGCTTGATTTGCTGCTGAATTCACTCTGATTCTCAAGAATATGCCTCATTTTACTTGATCTTATGCTACTGCTATTGTTATTTTTTTTGCTGCTGTAGTTGGTTCATCTCATGTGCTGCTGGTTGCTGAAATTTCTCTCTTTGTTTGCTGCATCTGGTCCTGGACAATAGCTTCATATCTTGATGGCCCTGTTTCTTTTCTATTGTGCCTAAAAACATATACTACCATAACAACTCATTTCATAGTTTCATCATCTAGAATACAGTGTCTATGATTTAGCACCCCAAGTGGAACTGATGCTTGCATTGAGGGAATGTTTATGCAAAAAGCAATTATTGTTTATCGTGCATGTATAATCTCATAAGAGAATCGTAGCGCTGATGGTGGATTGTTCTTTTTTCTTTATACAGGTTTACGACACTTTGATGGAGTATCCTGTTGCTGTTCTTTTTGTTATGGACCATGAAAATCAAAGTTGAATTCTACGTCCTTTGTTATGGACCATGGCTATCCATTAGCACTCTACGGGTTTTGGATACGTTTTGTTTAATATTACATATGGAGCAACCGTGTTTGGACAGTATTTTTAATTTGCACTCTAAGAATTTGGATTTAAGATGTAAGTATTTCGACATTATGCCTAGTAATTTCAATATCTTATATTTGTAGTAGGTTGGCAACTGTGGATTGAATGAATGTTGATCATAGCATGGGAATGAAAAATGTGGGAAATTTGTAGTAGTTTTTAGCATTCCAGGATTGGTGCAAAATCGTTTGAATTACACTCACTTGTTGTTACCTTTACCAACTAAACTCATAATCTTTTACTCGGTAAACATACGCACTAGTTGATAAATGTTTGGACTAATCACCGAGTAAACTTTAGTCGGTAAAGGGTTATACAAAATCACCGAGCAAACTTTAGTCGGTAAAGGGTTACACAAAATCACCAAGTAAACTTTACTCGGTAAACATGTGCACCAATCACCGAGCAAACTTTAGTCGGTAAAGGGTTATGCAAAATCACCGAGCAAACTTTAGTCGGTAAAGGGTTACACAAAATCACCGAGTAAGCTTTACTTGGCAAACGTGTGCACCAATCACCGAGTAAACTTTAGTCGGTAAATGTGTGCACCGAGCAAATATTTCCTCATTGATTGGGTATTTTTTTACCGAGTAAAGTATAAATGCCGAGTAAACTTTTCTCGGTAAATCTTTGCCGGCAAAAACACGCCTTTTACCGAGCAAAGCATTTTTTAGTCGGCAAATACATTCACCGAAGGTCCTTCGCCGACTAAGGTGCCGACTAAAAAATGTAGCCGGTAATGACTTTCAACTAGTAAAAAGCCACTTTTGCCGAGTAAAATTTTAGTCGGCATTGGCGAAATCTGTTGTAGTGCCCCTTTCCAGATTTTTCTCTCAAAAGACATGTGTTCAAATGGGCTAAACACATATATATATTAGATGAGGGTAGGACCAACTCAAGTGCCCAATAAATTTGGCCCAGCCCATTATAGGTCCAAATAACAAAATAGCACTAGGCCTACACTTAACAAAAATACATACTAATAAAATTAGGTGCATCAAAATGACCCATCACAAAAGAATGATCACTAATAGAATGGGTCTACACAAATACTCCGATAAATTTGATAGTCGAACTAATCCGGAACTTTTAACATAAATGAATATGCTAGTCTACAAAATATGGAATAAAGTTAACAATATACACACCCTTACAAAAGTTAAGATTTTTTTTTATTATAAAAGTTACGATTTTTTTTTTATAAAAGTTAGGAGACACACAAAAATGTTACGATCCACTACAACAGATTACACCAATGCCGACTAAAAATTTACTCGGCTAATGTGACTTTTTAGTCGCTGCAAACCAATACCAACTAAATAATTTAGTCGGCGAATGACCTTCGGTAAATGTATTTGCCGACCAAAAAATTCTTTGCTCGGCAAAAAGTACTTTTGTCGGTAAAGGGGTATACTAATCGCCGACTAAAAATTTACTCGGTAAAGGGCACACTAATCGCCGACTAAACATTTACTCAGTAAATAATTTCACTAATCCCCGACTAGACATTTACTTGGTAAATGGTTGCATTAATCACTGACTAAATTTTACTCGGTAAATGTGTGCACTTTACCAGATAAAATTTAGTCAATATATGTTCTCAAGAGGATGAAGATGGAGGATAATAATTGCGACCAACATTGTTTACCCGGCAAAGGTTGCCTATTACAAATCTTCCACCAATTTTGAAATCCCAAAAGCTATTACAAATTTTCCACATTTTCATTCTCATGCAATACACTATCAACAATATTTCATCCACAATTGCAAACCTACTACAATAATAAGAAATTGAATTTCCAAAGCATAATTTCATTCATAACTTCCATAAATAAAGGTTCATACTTAACATCTTAAATCCATATTCCTAGAGCGCAAATTAAAAAGATTGTCCAAGCACGGTTACTGTTGAAAAGTAATTAAGCTTGAGTTTTGTATTTCTCACATGGGAATATCAAAGTCAAATATCGGATATGCATTGGAAGATTTTTGTGAAGACTTTTGGAGGAGGAAGAGTTCAATTTGGATTTGAAGACGGCTGGCAGATTTCACACAGAAGTGTTCACACTCATTTGTATGCCTATATAAAGATATACTTGTGTGTATTGAAAAATATGAGTGGTAGAGAGAAAAAGAACACAAAAGTGTTCTTGAGAGATTGAGAGAACCCCGGTGGGGGTTTCTCCCCACACACAGTGGGAGAGAACAAATCATGAGTGAAGTGATTTGAGATTGAGGTTGAGTAGAACTCCCTCCATTGTATTTGTATCTACCTCATATAGTGAAATACTCTTCTCCCATGGACGTACCTGATTTTGGGGAACCACGTAAAAATTCTTGTGTATGTGTGCGTGTGTTTGTGACGCTTCCACTATTATAAGTGCCTCTCTACCATTCCAACAGTTACCCCATATGTAATATTGAAAGAAAAAAAACGTATCCAAACTCCCAAAATGCAAATCGATAGCCAAAGTCCAACTTTGAAAGTAGCACCATAGAATATTCCACCAAAGTGTTATTGATCTGTAAAAAGAGAAAAGAACAATTAGACCAAGGACACAGATGGGTTAAAGTCTAGGAAGGTACTATGATAATTGCACAAGACGTAGAACCAATAGGCCCCAAACAATTTTGCTCTGTTATGGACTTTGTCTCATTCATGGATGGACTAGTATATCGGAAGATCTCTTGTAATTAAATAAGTGCTTGTAAAGTAAGCTAGTTATTAAAACTTAAAGAAGACAATGTTACATTACCAAATCTAAGCATCTACCAAGTGCCAACCCAAGTACTAGAAGGCAAAAAACAAACTCTGTAAAATTCAAACCGGTCATGTGGAAGCCTGGAAGGTAATAGAACTTAAAAAAAATATACCTTGATTTCCAACAACGGCAGCAGCATGCGATCTCTTTTCTGCAATAGCCATTTATGCATGAAGTTTTCCAGCTCCCTAGCCATTGAGTTTTCCAGCTCCCTAGCGATCTCTTTTCTACTTATGTTGTTCACCTGTAGCCTAGGTCAAAACTCACAAGTTTGCTATGCCGGGGTGGGTGGGAGGAGTGAATCTAAAAATAGAGAAGCTAGATACTCTCCAAATAGTGAGAAGAAAAACCTGGTATGAAAAAAAGCAGTCATCGATTTTGCTTCCATTGTAGCAGACGAGATAATCAGACACAGTTCAGGTCGACGCCGTTGGATCTATAATATCATCAGTTAGTTTGAAAAGAACACAAATGTTTGATAAATACAATAGCTAAAGTTTTCTGCATTGAACGCAATCATGATACATTGGCAACGCTTTGATTGGGGAAAAGGGATACCTTTTTCAGGAGACCCAATAAACACATCAGTCGAAATAGACCTCTCATCAGCTTCATCAACCATTATGACACTGGATGAATATGGAACAAGTTGGGACCAGGATTTATAAGATACATAAGAATGATACGAGAACAAGTTATTGTTAGACTAAGTTAGCTGAGACATGCTCAAGAGTCAAGAAATGCTCAATAGTCAGAAAAGGAAAGGAAAATCAAATGTTTAATACAGTGGTTGAAGGTTTGGTCAACAACAATCAAAGGCATACCCAAATAAGACTTGCTCAAAGGCGCAATTGTGCAAAGATTTTAGGACTGGTTTATGTGAAATCCAGCAAACAAGCTCAAAATCCAGCAACCAAAGGTTTAAGTAAACTTTTGAAATCTGAAATTTCAACTACAAGAAAACCTTCAAAGGAGTGATAAAAACTCAAAAGTACTATATATAAGTAGCTACGGAGATATGCAGTAAGGATCAACTAAAAGTTCAGTTCCAAAACTTCATATCGATCAAGAAAAACTGAACACATGCAACATAATTTTCCATGATACACTCTCTGCTTGTTCTAAGATTAAGGGTTGCTACGACCCACGCAATGTAAATATTGAATGGACGATAACTCTATTCATTGTTGGGTAAATAAAGCAACTATGTTTTGAGATTATTTGATGGCCAAAAATATTCTAAAAGTAAAAAATTTTGAAACCAGGGAGATGGCACTTTTTTCATCTTTTGCGTGGACTTTTGCTTTGTTTTCCCCTATTCCTACACCAATCCACCCTAACCATCAATTTTTCACCTATAGAACAGTGACCCTTCCAAGTTTAAGTCAGAACATGACACCAAGATATCACAACAAACTTTGTTTATTATAAAGGACTCAAAGAGATTCCTCAAGGATAGGAATAATTGCATTATTAGTATATAAATCCATTGGTCCAGTTTCACTCGATACGTAAAGCATTCTCATTCACTTCTTTCCAAGATACCTTTGTTTCAACTTCCAATTGATGCATGACTTGATTTACATTTGATTTCCCTTCAGAATCACCAATATTACGAAGCACACTCATTTATTATAACCATGTCAGCAACATTTGGAAAGAAAACACACCAAAAGTACTTTCCACAGCCACCCTGCTTTAACTCTTTAGGCTAAGCTTTCAACGATATCACACCTCTTCTAATGAGTGAACCGCTTAACATATTATTTAGTGGCATAGTCAGAATTTGGCAGAACAGCCTTACAACTATGCCTGATCATCAATTTCCAATAATTAGGAGAGAAAATAAGTTGTAGTGCCATATACGTACATGCAACGAGTGATTTACCTGTATTTGGTCAGGAGAGGATCTTCCATCATCTCCCTTAATGATCTTTGCAAAGTTAATTTTTACAATTGTCGATTTGAACCGTTAGGATTTCACACCTCGCTGATTCCATCATTGTCACCAAAATCGGAGATCATCGGATATCTACAACCACGTGATCGGATCCCGTTTAATGCATCACGAGGCATTAAAGTCTTAATCTGGACCATTAGAACCCCTACTGAGTTTTATTTGGCGATTCGAACAGTCTATCTTTTACATATTATGGAGTACAACATTTCTACCAAGAATAAAGTAGATCACGTATCGATAGACATTAAATCCGACGATAACTATCATCTAAATTACAAGTGGGTATTGAAGCAAAATCTCAAAAAAAAAATAAATAAATAAATAAAATAAATATATATATATATATATTTAGAAATTTGACAAATGCCGACTAAACAAGTTACTCGGCAATTGATCCTATACAATTGCCGGCTAAATTTTGGCCGCGAAAATACCAAAATCCCCCGCCAACAATTCCGTGAATTTTTAAACTGGCGCAAAAAAAATGTGGTATTCAAAAATTTGATAAATGCCAACTAAAGATGTTAGTCGAGGAAAAATATTGTATATAATTGCCGCGCAAATTTTAGTCGGCATTGAATTCCCGCCAAAAAATAGCCTTAGCGTCACATTGTTCCCGACTAAAGTACAAGTTTTACTCAGGAAAGGTGTACTTTCAACGAGTAAGATAATTTACTCGGCAATGGTACAACAATTGCCGAGTAAATTTAATGTAGTCGGCAATGGTACACCAATTGCCGAGTAAATTTATTTAGTCGGCTTTTTTAGTTGGCATTGGTGTAATTTCTTGTAGTGCGAATCATAGAAAATGTTACGAATTATATTGCTAAAAAGTGACGAAAAATTAAAAAAATGTTATGATTGACAATGAGGTGGCACAATCTAGACCATATAATAGGTGCATATGGTACGCACCTTTAATGGGTGTGTATTGTAGCCATTGATACTATTAAGTTCGATTCAAATGGACCAGGGGTGTTCCACTTAGCCAATTTTTAAAATAAATTGACTTTTCACGATTTTTATGTGATGTATTGTGAAAGAATGATCCGTTTTGATTTCAAGAAAAAACTTCTATTTGTTAGTGGAACGGACCCTAACCATATAGCCAAAAACAAAGCAGTGGTTTAGGTTTGGGTTTGGTCTGTTTTGCCATCATAGTCTATCAATTTTCATTGATCAATTTCAATTGCACAATATATTGCCATTCATAACGTACCCTTGGCAGTGATGGTTCTGATGGTTGCCATAGGGGGTTAAAACTTAAACACCTTGTTTAGTTTGGCTTTTAAGACCCACTCTGCACGGTCCACAATAAAAAAAAATTCCTATCTCTCTACTCGTTGTCCCCAAAACCCTCCCTCAAAACCCAAACCGAACTAAACCAAAAGGTGTTGTCAACTGTCAAGGTTATACCCTTGCCCTTTGAATTGTTTGGTCTGTTTCATTTAATAAAAGCTACTAATAAATTAGAAAAAAAAAACAAAAGAAAAGAAACTTTACATATCTGATACAAAATGTTTACCAAGTGCTACGTAACAAGAATTTCAATAACAAATTTCCAACTGGGGAGGGACGAGATATGGTGAAGATGGTACAAAGTTAAGTCATTTGCCCTGTTGCATATTACCACCTTTTGTATAAACGATTGAGCTCATCCCTTCATCTGCGACGGCCATGCATCCTTAATCTTGGTAACAGGGGTGCTGCGTAGCGTGCTGTGTGGCACATTCCGGCGTGGCGTCGACATCATTCTGACGATCGGAGACGTTCACCGCGTAGAGCTCGTCGAGTACTACAACTGTACAAAAAATAAACTCAATCGGATATCGTTAAGTGCCTCATCGGAACATATATAAGTTGAAAAAAATTAGAACACATACGTCTTGAAACACTGGATGAAAACCGTTGAACCCATTATTTTCAAGATATTTGTGTTCTGGTGAGGCACTTAATCTTTCCGGCCCTAAAGTTCATCTCTCTTGGCACAAGTGTAACAAAAATTCGAGAACACGAAATCTTGAGTCAGAATAAGGGAAGAAAAAACAGAGAACTATGACTCTGTAAGGCACGATCCGCTAGATTTTTGGGCCTTTTTGACTTTTCAAATTTTCAAGCCACATTATATACATCGATTAAAAATCTAAAAAAAGCGAGAAACCAAAAGTTAGTGGAACGGGATCATATAATATGCTACCATACTATAAACAGTTTTGCAGCACACATCTAAATACAAAAAACAAGCAAAGTTAT
This sequence comes from Vaccinium vitis-idaea, assembly GCA_963854785.1. Lineage (NCBI taxonomy): Eukaryota > Viridiplantae > Streptophyta > Magnoliopsida > Ericales > Ericaceae > Vaccinium > Vaccinium vitis-idaea. Next base: position 34,822,783 of record OY978218.1, read on the forward strand.
CGCGGCCTACAAGGCTACAAATGTGTTATCCATTGCATCAACTCTAAATAAACCTACCATAAGAGCTATCTGCAAGCGATAATTGAGGGCAGTAGTAGTACGTGATATTGGCACGGCTCAATCAAAAAGTAGAACTCAAATATCTTGAGCACCGCTTTCTTATTGAACCGCACCAATATCTCGTCTTAAATTCAACTGGAAAACCTCGGTATTCCAAGTGCCATCGTATCCAGATTTTTAAATCGCCGTATCGGAAAATGCAACAATACCCATGATTACCACCATCTATTGGTCCATATCCCGTTATCCCATGAGTAGGAAAAAAATGGTACTCCTACCAAAGATTCAAAATGTCTCTACTAACGGCCGTTGCAATACGTAAAAGTTTTTAATTAAAATGTATGCAACTTTATAATCATAGATTTGTACTTATATGTAGCAATGAAGTAAATCAATAATGAAACTGACAGAGATATCTTCAGTGGTGCAAAAAGAATATCTCTGAATTGAGCTCCAAAAATATTTTTAAAAAAATAAAAAAAACAAGACAAAATATATCTGAAGATGAAGGGAGGAGGAAGGAGGGGTGGTAGAGAGAGAGAGAGAGAGAGAGGTTGAAAGACTTCGAGTTGATGAGAGAGAGGGAGGAAAGGGTGAGGGGTATTTGAAGGAAGAAGTTGCATTAAATTTGCCACAACTACTCAGTGAAGAAGTAAGTTGGAGTATTTATTGAATTTGGAAGAGGGTACAAATTAAAGAATCGTGTGGAAAAAGGCTCACGGGACAAATGTGGGAGCTTTTAATTTCTGCATTTATTTGGGGCATGGCAAAGGGCAGAGGATGTTGGTTCTGTTCAATCCTTGCATTTAATAGCTGGTGTCACTTGCACATGTTTTCAGATTCTTTCAAATTATAGTAAGACAAAAATAGATGTAATGCTAGTTTAATTATTGAATAAATTATGTTGAATTATTTTTATCAATATTCAAAAAAAATTATCATTTATTTGGGTTGGCCGAATAATTAAGCTTGATTTTTTTTGTTTATATTTAAAAAAAATTCACATTTGTTAGGCTTGCATCATTTTTTGGATTATTGATTCGTTTTAATGAGAGGAATAAGAAAAATAAAAAATCTAAACTAAAGTAATTTTTAAATGAAGAGAAACATAACGACTCTTGCCACAGTGTTGGTAATCGATATTACAATGGAGAGCGGTTTTACAAAATATTTGACAATTGTCCTCCGTGACACATGATACAGGCTAGGACTGAGGTTATGCATAAATGCAGTTTATTCCATGATCTAATACTATGCTTTATTCCATGATCTAGTACGGATCCCAAACGGCTGATCTAAGCCACTCAAAAATTTTAATAACACATTTTGAGTGGGGTAACGAGAAACCAGCTCCATCCGATATGTGTGGATGCTTAATCCAAACTTTCATTTTTGAATGGCTCGGATGAAAAAAGAAAAAATGAAAGTTTGGATCGAGCATCTAAACATAACGGATGGAGTTGGTTTTTAGCGGGCCCACTCGAAATGTGTTTCCAAAATTCTTGAGTGGCTCGGATTAGTCGTTCGGGATCCGTACAGGGCCCCGCAGAGCCTTCCCTACGTGATTCCCTGCAAATCTTTTCCTTGCATATAACATTTCTGGTTTTTTTCGTCTCAATTATTCATGTACCATCAAGTCAAATAAAGTAAGATTTGCTGTCATTTTACCTTATCAATAAGTTTTTTTTTTTTTTTTAATTTCAGGCGGTAGAAAAATACAAATATCGATCTGAACCAAAGTTTCACCTACTCTAAAAAAATTTACACCCTCTGGATCTAGAGCAAGTTAAACTTCGATTTGGTCTCACCTTGATCGAAGAATCATATCATTATTGATCATAGATGACCGAAATTGAAGATGTTTGTTAGCCCACAACCACCAAATTAATCTCCCAACTATACCGGGGTTAATTAAATACTTGAATTTCTTCAGTTGTCGGCAGACAAATAAATTGGTGACGTGACCAGATACTCATTTTGAATCCTCGGATACCCTCTTTGCTCTTTATTTTCAGGAAGAGGTTCTATATTTGGGTCTATGGATTCAGGGGAAATTGGCACAGTGGTTTCCTGCGTTGGATACTATGCTTTTTTCATGAAATGCTCTCCTTTTAACAGGTAGACTGATTCAATACTAAAGAAAAATCCTGAAAACACACTAAAAACGTGGAGTACCAAATTGGTCTACCAGCTTTAGGCTGTGTTTTTCGTAATTTTTTGGTCTTTAAGCAGGGCCGCCCGCCCTATTTATTTTTATAACTAAACGAATAATAGTGGAATAATTTTGTCTATATAGATATTTTAGTCCATAGTGAATCTTAAAAATACTTTAGTTCTAGCGGTATTGAACTCTCTTTAGTTGTCTTTGGCACATGTTCAATACATGGTAGCTAAATTCTTACATTGCAATATTTTTTTGATAAATAAACACTAAAAAAGAAAGTGTTAGAACAAGATTCGAACTCAAACAAAAAAGGTAGAATACATTCACCTTACCATTGGACCAACTAAAACATATACATACATTGTGGAAAAACTAATATTTATAACTATGTCTAACTAGTGCCTCTTTTTTGGCCCAAAATCTGAGGCATTATAATATTATTAGCAAAAATTAAAATTGGGGAAAGTGGGAAACCCTTTGAATTGTGGAATATTTTTAATACTCTGAGAGCTATTGGGTTGCCTTTTGGGGCTTTTGGACAATTGGGCTTGGCCTTTTATTTTTTTAAACTCCATTGAGCTCTTTGCTTAGGCTTTTCTTTGAAATCAAATTGGGTCTTTTTTATTTTTTTCTATTGGGTTAAAAAGATCCATGCTCAAGTCTATTAGCCAAGAAACAAGTCCGGTGGAACATGATTTTTTGGTTTGGCTAGACATAGTAGCCAACGAATTGCAAGAAGCAAGCGTCTTTGAGATGCTCTACGAGTCTAAATACCTAACGACTAAAGACATTAATGGTACGTTGTTGATGCTGATTCCACAAAATACTGAATTTTTAAAAAAAATTACCAAATCCCGAAACCAAAGCAATGGCATAAATGGAGCCTTAAATAAGACGAAATAAGAAAAAGTTTTGAAAAGGAAAATCTATCCTAAAAAATATGAATATGACTAAAACACACTCAAACCAAAAAGCATGCTTGGTATTCACTTTTTAAAAAGAAAAATGATAATGACAAAACTGTAATGCATATCTTGTATCTTGTACATGGTGCAAGTTTTTTATGCACTCCAATTTTGGCATTAACAAAAATAATTTTGACATTATTACTACCCTTTAAAAATTCAGAATTTTAAAAACTTTTTAAGTCATTAATTATACATAAACGTATTTAACTAGTACTCCATGTAGAGAATAAATTCTTACAATGTCTCTGTGAAACATGGAAAATGATTTTCACACCCCCATTTTACAATCCACACTCCCTTTTTTGTCTTTATCTTACATGAATTTACAATATTGCCCTTTTTCAATACATCTTTTTCATACATCCAAAGGTAATATTGTAAATTCATGAAGATAAAAACAAAAAAGGGAGTGTGGATTGTAAAATGGGGAGTGTGAAAATCATTTCCCTCACTTGATGTTAGAAAAGGACCGCTGAACGAGAATGGTAAGAGTGGAAAGCGTGGTGGAAGTGAATGCACAGGGGTTAATTGGGCATTTTGGCGGTGGTTGTGGAGGGAAGGATGATGTTCTAACTTCTAAGCATGGGTATGGGCGTATGGCAATGGTTTCACTCTCCCTCCAAGGGCGGATCTACCCACGGGCTAAGGTGGGTTGTAGCCCAGGTGAAGTCTAGAAAATTTCAGTTTTGACATTCATGGGTCGCTACGGGAAAATTTTCCTTTCAGTGGCTTCTGTGCCCTGCTTAATTAAAAGGTACTCTGTAACGATTATTTATGTATCAACAAAAAAAAAAACTTCTATACTATTTTTTGTATGTTTTTCTTTAAAATTTTTGTTAGGTTTTATCAAAAATTTAGATTAATCATTCATTTTAATGGGTGAAAAATTAAGAAAGGAGTATAGAATTATGAACAAAACTCTCAAAAAGTTCAATAAAGACGAAAAATAGTTAGAAAGATAAACTTTTTAACACGTTTAGGGTTGTCTTATCTAGACTTGTTTAACTTTGTTCTCTGTTTTATACTTATTTTTTTATTCCTCCGACCAAGAATCTATAGGAAAAACTAAGTTATGCCAAATACACATTTAGTGTAAATATATGGACAGTGGTACTTGAGCTTGTAAGTTATGTAGTCAAATTAATATCAAGCGTTGTGAAATCAATGTACACAATCTCTCATGATATTTTTAGATATTTCAAAATGATACGCTTTGATTTCTCGAATAAAAAATATAATCGTCCATAATCTCACGAAGAATATATAATACAAGAATGCTAAGAAAAAACTAACACAAAGATTTTACGTGATTTTCTAGTAGGGTAATTGGGCACAATGGCTGCGTATGACGCATTTGATTTATATCCCAAGTTTTTACATCAATTTCGAGTAATAACCCGTAGTCTAGCAGTTTTGTGAGTGAAAAACATGCACCAAGAGAATAGCTAAGACCTTCAAACCCAAAAGAGTTTTACACTGTTCATCGGCTTTTCGTATCTCTAATCTATAAAGGCGGCACAAATCTAGTTACATTTATATTTCTTTTGGGTTAGAGATCTGGCGTTGTTTGAAACTATGATGAAATGTGGAGATGTTTCCCTGTTGCATTTATGTATTTGAGTGATCCATCATTATTTATGGTTCATATGTCAATACGAACTCTTATTTATTGGGTTGCGATTTAATTATTATATGTGAGGCTATTGGAGGAGCGAGGTTGGTATTTCTATGCGGGTAAAACTTCTTTATTAGGATTTATTTGCATTTGCATTTTGCAGCTCAAAAGCAAATTTGATAGAGTTAAATTGGATTCGTGGAATGGAATTGGGTAATGTCATTGGTTGATATTGTCAATTGAGGTTATTTTTCATACGCACAGGCATTCGCTAATGTATGTATATTAATGTATATGTATCTAGATGGAATGACTCCATAAACGGAAAAAGCTACAATACACACTTCTTATTTGGGTATGTATGATACACACTCCTATAAAAGTTACAAATTTTTTGTAAAAGTTACGATTTTTTTTTATAAAAGATACGAGACACACCAAAATGTTACGAATCATATTGCTAAAAAGTTACGAAAACTAAAAAATGTTACGATTGCTGATGAGGTGACACAATCTGGACTATACAATAGGTGCATATGGTACACCCAAATAAAGGGTGTGTATTGTAGCCATTTCCTTAAACTAATTCTGATATAATTCTTAATTCCATGTATGGGCACTAGTACTGCCAAGTCCTGGAGTAATTCCCATTCATTTACATGCTAGCTGTTGCTATTTGCAGAAGGGTTTTATTTTTTACTTAAAAAAATATATATATCAATTGACAATTTCAGCATGAAGCATGATCGGATTACGTAATGTAATTCGATGAGTCCAAATCTTCTCGTATGACAATCCCCTTGTAATCTTCTCAGGTGATGTCCTAAGTTTAACACCTCGCATTTTTAGCTAATCAACGGCGAAAATCTAGTTTTCATTAAAAAAAACTCACAACAAAAGGCTATACTGCAAGAAATTTTGCTTTCGGTCACTGATAGGTGCCAAAAAGCACCCATTTAATTCTCTAATTAACATTTTATTAGTCCAAACATAGAGTTACTTGATGAATTATAATGGTTGAATTGTGTTTGTAGGCTTTGGAGAGTGCCGAACAATTAAAAGTGCTAATTGGAGTTGATATGAGGCATGGAACGCAAAGTAGACGAATAGAGCTTCGCAACGGTCCAAGAATCGCATCATTTGGAGTTTGGAATTCGGATGAAGCCGAGGCGAGCCTGCGAAGTTTTGGGCGACAATCTGGATTTTCCGCCCGGGCGGTTTTACCCGAGTCAAAAGCGGATTAGGGCGTTGACCACGTTTTTTTGGGTTTTATTATAAATAGGTCATTGTTTTGTACGTTTTGGGGGTTTCGAGAATATTTTAAGGCAAGTTTAGAGAGAGAAACGCAAGCCGTTCCATGGGTTCTTCAAGTTCTTCATCAAATCAAGCATTCGTCTCCATCTCCATGGCCGGCTAAACAACTTCTAGAGGGAAGATGAAGCCCCGGTTCAAGTAACTTTGCTTATGTATAGGATTTAGGTTTATTCATTAGAATAAGTTGTTTAACTAAGAACCCTTTTCATTATGATCAGATGGATTGAATTTAATACTTTCAATTAATTGTGTATTTGTGTGCGCGATCTCAAATACGATGTTATTCAACAGTTTTCTTTGCTTGAGCTTGGGTAACTGAGATGAGTTATGCTCGTAAGACGGATCGTGCCACTGGACATGTCGTGAAAGAGACGGTTTGTGCCAGCGAGACGGTCCGTGCTATGGGATAGCCCATGCCTGTTGACAACTCAACTATCTTCTTGACAATTGCGATTCGAATAATAACTCTAGCCTATACATAGCCTAGTTACGTAGCCGGGGTGGATTCGAAACCCTAGATCCTCTCTCCATTAATTTCACCCAATTTTATTATTTCTTGCTTTAATTTAGTTAATCACAAAATCACACAACAAATCTCTTTTTCTGAATTAAATTAGAAATTAATCCAAATTTACGTAATTTAGCCAAATTGTCTCCGCGGATCGACACTCGGACTTAGCCACTATTCTTTTGAGTAAGGGTTAATTTCTTGTTTTTATAAATTTAATTTTGATACGGAACGACACGGTCAGTGACTACAAAATTTGTCACCAAAGGGTTGTTTTTATAGTTGCCCAAACATTTTGATCTCTCTTATTATAGTTGCACTGGTTCATATGTATTATCTGGTCCATGAAAAAGAAAAGACCTACACATCCCATTACAGTTGCGCTGGTTCAATCAAACCAAGCCTTTGATCTCTCTTAAGTGGAATTACCCTCTTACTCTCCCCTCAAAAAAAAAATCTTAAACATCTATTAATTGTCAGGACCTTCAAATACAAATTCCATAATTCTCATTAATTTTTTAAGAACTATATTACAAACCCTAATTCCAATAATTGCATAATTAACACCTGTAACTAGAAATTTAGAAGTACACCAACCAGTAAAATTGCTTGTTCAATGAGAACTGGTGTTGGGCTCCTAATAACAACGCAAACTAAACAATTTAACAACTAACAAAATTAAATGAAAAGGGGTTTTGGGGCTTGTCTAAACTTAAAACGACATCATTTTGGATTTTTACTATGATAGGGCAATTTTGGCCATTGATTTGCTAAGATCGTGAGGGTCAAGTTTAACGTATCATATGAGAAGATTACATGATCATGATTGTTACATGAGAAGACTCGGACTCGTACTGGCATTGTGTTGCCTCACAGGTTTGCATTTTTATTTTATTATAGCTTTTATTTGCATTGACCAATACTTGAATATAGTAATCCTCATGGAATAAAGACTGCAAAAATCATTGGATTGTAGTATGGTATGGGTTCATTTAGAATTAACACAACCTTTTAGATTAAAAAAACACATTCAAAAAAAGTGATCGGATATTGCAAGTATTCAGTACCATTATTTTTCTCGTAATAATAAGGGTACATGAAGTAATTACTTTAGATCAAGATCTTAAACTTGGTACAAAATGTAAACCAAGCAACTGGCCGGGATATCTAATTAATGATCGATAATCATCATTGTTTCCTCTGCCTCATCATAGCGAGGGAATTATCAACAACAGTGGCACCCCCATCAAAAGCTAAATTATGGCCACTCACAAAAATGGATTCATCAGAAGCGAGGAAGAGAGCAGCCTCTGCAACGTGCTTAGGTTTCAACACAATTCCTTTCAAGTTGGCCATGGAACAATTTAGTGTTTCAATTTTGCTCGGATCCAGCTTATTCTCCGTCGCCATGGGAGTGGCAACTCCAGAGGGAGAAACGCAATTAACCCTTATCCCATGCTTCCCGAGCTCACCCGCCGCTGATCTAACCAAACCCACCAAACCATGCTTCGAAGCGGTGTAAGTGTGGGGACCCACCCCTCCGAGTGAGGACGCTACGCTCCCCGCGCAAATGATGGATCCCCGTATTTGTCTTTCAACCATTGCTCAAGCCGCGTGCTTTATGCATAACGTTGTTCCGCTTAAATTTACCGCCATAGTTCGGTCGAACCCCTTCTCCATGTCCATGTCCATGTCTAGGATGCTCCCAACGGGACCCATGATCCCGGCGTTACTGTACATGATATCGAGGGTGCCATATTTTTCAATAGCGAAAACCACAGTTTCTTCCACCTGCTTCTCCACCGTAACATCACACTTCTTGTAAATAGCTTTCATCATGTGATTGAGATCATGATCATCAGGGCCTCCTCCTCCTTCTCCTGCTGTTATGGAGGCCACCACTTTAAGACCCAATTCCTCTTGAATATCCGCCACCACTACAAAAGCTCCATTCTCTGCGAATACTTTTGCAGCTGCCTCCCCAATCCCACTAGCTGCTCCGGTTATTATTACAACCTTCCCTTCTAATCTAAAACCAAACAAATTTATAAACAAAACAAACATTCTAAAATTTATTAGAAGCCTCTCATGATAACTAGGGTGCGTCTGCCTAATTAATTAGTTTTCTCTGCTTTGTACTCTGTGTGTATGGGCGTGTGTGTGTGTGAGAGAGAGAGAGAAATCACCTCCTTGGTATAGACATTTTGATCAGGAGACTGATCTGCAAGGAATCCTGCTTGTTTGCTCACGTATTACTTATAATCCGGAGTATTATGAATTGGGAATTGATATTGGCACTACTCTTTTCTCTTTTGGCACTCCCTTTTTTGTTTTTATATACAAAGTGCAAGATTAATTTTACCTAATAGAGACAAAAAAGGGAGTGTCAATAATGAAAAGGGGAGTGTCAATATCAATTGATACAATGTTTTACTTGGGTAGTCAAATGACGATTTTCTCTCTACACAGGTTAATTACCTATGATTTTTTTTTTTTTTGCAATTATGTCATATTTCTCAATAAAATGTTTCTATAATTTCTTATCTCTATTTAAGTCATCTTGTAGATTGTCATTATGCTTTCGAACAATAAAATCTTGTATTTTAGAAGGACCGGTTCATCTCTCAGAACATAATTTTATTAATTTGAGTAGCTCATCTTCTGATTTTCAAAATATACGTTTATGTTACCACTTTTATAAACAAGAAACTGAGCAATATATGGAATTCGATGTTCAAAACAGAAAAATTCATCTTTTTTTTTTTTTTACTGAACTGCCGAAACTTTTATATATAAAGAACTCAAACCTCAAAGGAGGCATCCAAAATACAAATACCGGAAGTAAAAGGGGGTGGATTACCGACCCAATCGACTGGAATTGAATCATTCAGTTGTGCAGAAGCAACCCAGTGCGCCACCCTATTACAATTTCTAGGAATCCAAGTACAAGAAAAGCAAATGCTTAACTTGATCGTCAGTAAAAGGGGTGGATTACCAACCTAATCGATAGGTATAGCCAAGTATGTAATACATATTTGATCTAGCACTTATACAACAAATGCTAAATTTTTCTATCCAATAGGTACAAGATTCAAGTCCAAGGTCCTCTCTTTTCCTTCTCTCCATAAAAATTAGGGTTGTTCAAAAAACCGGTGAACCATGAATCCGGACCGAACCGATCTGTACGTTTTGGATTTTAACCGTGGATTAATGGTCCGGACACGGATTCAAAAAATAAAAAACCGTGACTCGTGGTCTGGATATGGATTTTGATTTTGAAACCGTGGATTAACCGATCCGGACCCTGAGATTTTTATTATATATATATTTTGACAAAAAAATATATATATGTGTAGATAAATAATTTTACCACTATACCACCTTGCATTTGTTGTACTTTATCACTTAACTATTATTACATGTGAGTTGAAGGGGATTCTTTTTTGGCCAGATCAGTTGCTATGTAAACCAACTAAGCTGACAACCATTCGCTAAAACATTTGATGATCGGTTTGCCATGGATATTTCATAAGCAGTGGAGCTATCTATTTTGATTCCATAATTCACTACTACAATAAACTTAAAAGATCACGGGTAAAAACCGTGATCTTTATAATTTAATCACGGTTTTAAAACCGTGGTTGATGGAGCCGTTATTAAAAGTCTTCAAGATTCTACCACGGTTTATGTCTGTGGTTAAATGTAAGTCCAAACCGATATGGAAACACATAAGGCGTGATGATAAACAAGATAAGACCACGGTTTGGACAACAAACCGTGGTTAAAGATCGTAAAAGATCACGACTTGAACAAAAAGCGTGTTTAAAAATATTATACAATTACGGTTTACACGGCAAACCGTAGTTAAATCAACAATATTATCACGGTTTGAAGATAAAACTGTGATGAAATTAGTTTTAAGATCACGGTTTGGACAAATAATGTGATTAAAAACACTATACAATCACGGTTTGCTCCAAAAACCGTGATTAAATTATAATTATACAATCACGGTTTGGACAAAAAACCGTGATTGGATTCACTATACCATCACACTTTGGACATACATGCCTCGTGGCATCATCTCCACAACCTGCCAATTGTTTTCCCAACATGTATTTGCTAAGAATTGAACCTCCAACCTCCCAATTCTTATCTTAACACTCCAACCACTAGGCCACCAAAGTCTTCATGTCACATTTTCCAAAAAGAATGTATATGTATTATCTTTTCATTTATTCCCTTTTATATTACAACAAATATGTAATATATTTTACAGAAAATATATATTGCATTATATCATAATATATTATATTACATTAAATTATAATATTTTAATTTATAGAAATTATACAGTTGACGACGTAAATTTGGTCGCCGTAGACTTACCTTTGGCGACACCTAGTAATTTAGTAGACACTGACGAAAAATTAGTTAGTGACATGTTTTCTTTTTGGCGACTAACATTTTTTGTCGTCATTATGTCTCTATTAGATTCTACTTTGGCAACTAACCTCATATTTTGGTTGACAAAGGCATTACAAAAGGCAACAAACATTTATTTCATCGCCAAAAGTGATGTATAAGGCAACAAAATTAAAAAAACCTAAAATAAATAGTAAAGTATTTACTAGTCCATCACACTTGTAATCGAAGTATGATTAAAATACGCAAACACATTTTATCAAAGTCGGAAAAACTGTGATAAATTTTTTTTTATCACGGTTGTAACAAAGCGTGATTAAAATAAACACATTTTATCACGGTTTGTAACAAAGCGTGGTGAAAATAATACATTTTATCACACTTGTAATCGAATTGTGGTTAAAATATACGAAACACATTTTATCACGGTTGGAAAAAATGTGATAAAAAAGTTTATTATCACGGTTGTAACACAGTGTGGTAAAAATAAATACATTTTATCACGGTTGTAACAAAGCGTGGTAAAAATAAACACATATTATCACACTTGTAACAAAGCGTGGTAAAAATAAACACATTTTATCACACTCGTAGAAAAGTGTGATTAAATTAAACAATTATAATCATAGTTTTTTTAAACCTGTGATAATTATGATTAATCACTATGGTTTTATTAGCAAAGTGACATTAAAAACTCACCTTGCATTTCTTTATCACGGTTTCATCAAAACCGTAATCTTTCAAATTTTCTTAGTGTGATCTTTATCAATTATTCTAGTAGTGATTCAAGTTTAGATTTGTTCAATTAATTTGTTGGAATGTTTAATAAGCTTTCATTATTTGTTTCAATGTTGAGTTTAGGTTTTCAAATGAGTTGATATATTTTTTTAGAATAATTTGAAAATCCGTGGACAAATTCGAAACCGATTCGTGACTCACGGATCGGATTGGAACCGAACCGTGAGACTTTTGAATCGGACACGGATTTTATTTTCAAAAAAACCGTGACTCGTGGACTAGGATTGTATTCATGCCAATTCAGACCAATTTGGACAGTGAGCACCCCTAATAAAAATCTTATTACCGTCTAGTCTTCAGAACTCAGAAGCAACGACAGTAACTACGATTATCACTATAACCTTATTACCGTCTAGTAGTTGTTTAGTATCATACAAGGATTGTTATAACAAAAAAAAAGAAAAAAATACTAAATCATACTATACCATAAGACGGATTTGAATATCAAAAATGATAAATACACTCTCCCCAGCCACAGCCTCTCTCACATGGGGTGTGGTCCCCACATGTAGGCCCCACACCCCATGTGAGAGAGGGTGTGCAGGCTGAGAGTGGGTGGGGAGGGAGTGTATGTATCACTATTGTTTAAATATGAACCGCTAGCGGATGATCATGTTCAAAATCGTCTGGCTAGAACTGCCGATGGACAAAAAGGCAAGGGCGGCACATGTCCACCTACCTATTAGATTAAGGCAGCCGGCCAAATTAAAGAAGAAATTCAAAAGACAAAGAGCATGTACAACAATAACTAGCTAGTTAAATCGATTGGTGAATAGTTTACATTTTTAGTTTAACTACCCACCTTTCTTTTCGACACTCCAGCAATACTCACTATTTTACAAATCATTTATTAAAATAAATATTAATTTTTTCCTTAACTTTTCCCTTTTCTTCTAAATGAGTAGTGCAATTCCAGAGGAGAGAGAGAGAGAGAGAGAGAGAGAGAGAGAGAGAGAGAGAGAGAGAGAGAGAGAGAGAGAGAGAGAGAGAATAGCATATTAAGAGCATATACAACCAATTTTCAAACCTCCAAAATGGAGAATGGATTTGACATATTACGGAGTGATTTTGTCATTTATGCCCCAATTTCCTAAAAAAGTTGTACTTTTTAGAGGGACCTATCCTCTCACTTCCATTTTCAAATTTACTTTGGTTCTTCATATTTGAAGAATTAAAGTAAATTTGAAAACCAAATCTCTAAAAGGGAGGATGGGTCCCTCCAAAAGTACAACTTTTTTAGAACAATGGGGCATAATTACAAAATTTCTCTTTAATATGTCACATTCTTTCTTCATTTTGGATGGGTTGGAGATGATCTAATGATTACCTAGTCAATAGTAACTAAATAGAGTTATTGAGGTGTTGTAACAAATGTAAACCACCTAGGCAATTATTGAGACTGCTGGAGGCTGTAAAAAAAAAAAGGATTGGCTAGTATGTTTGCTAAATTTTGCCATTTGTTGAGTCTACCGTACATGCTCTGAGAGCATCTTCAGTTGTCCCTAGCCATTTTGGCTAGAAAATGTGTCATATACGATAAAAGTCCCGCAAGTCGAACCATGACCTCCTGACTCTAATAACACTCGTCAAACTGCTTTTCCACCATCTCTCCTTAAAACAATTGGTGTTAGAAAATGCTTCAATTAAGTCTTTTATGACATTCGACATTGCACCTGCAACTATGTTGTTAAAACGGTTGCTGGGAGTGACATTGTGTAACTAAATCCATGGGGGCACTCGGGCCCAACAACAATAACATTTTTTTAATTCATTTTTAGAATCTGCAATATCGAGGATGATGATTCCTCTCATAACCCTATATGCGAGTTACTTCGTTGAGAGAAATGGCACGAGAGAGAGAGAGAGAGTCAATCAATGCACTGTCGAGAGCTATAGTAATTGTAGCAGCCTAGAAACTGCTAAGTCATGTGTCGAGGCTATTGGGTGAGGGAGGTTAGGCTAGCTATTTGAGCTAAAACCCAGATTTGTCTAGGTTGTTACAAATGATCTAAGGGTTTTGTTTGGAACATTAGATAAAGAAGGAAAAGTTTTAAAGAAAATTCCATCCCTTTCTGGTTAAAGAGGGAAGCGAAGAGAAAATGACAAAATAAAGTTCAAAGTATAATAAAAAAATTTCTTCCATTTTCCTTTATTTTCTCCCATTCTCTACAAGTTTCAAACATATAGTAAGCTACCAACTGATTAATCGGTAACTTACCTCTCTTGATCCCCCAAGTTTCTCGTATAAGCAAGAGTCGTTGACCTACCTTGAGTTTCTCGAAAACAAAAATGCCTTGGACACAAATTTTCAATTAATTTCTATTTGTCTCACAGACAACTTGTAGGACTTACGGCTGTGTAGGACTTTTGGGATAATCAATACTATCGGCCAACCAATAGTAACGTGGTATTGTTGATTATCCCAAAACAATAGTACTGATGGAGTAAATAACGTGGTGTTATGGGTAACGTAAAAGCTTGGAGTAAATAACGTGGTGTTATTGGTAACGTAAAAACTTGCAAAAAATCCACATGGAAACAGCCTAACAAGATGAGAAGTGGAAAACGTTTTTTCTGGGCCTCTGGGTCTGGGGCGACTGATTCCAGTTCACAACTTCACATACCATACAATACATACATATATTGTAATACCCGTTCCGTGTATTTAGATTTTAATTCACATTTTGGAGTAATTATGAGTTAAGGGCTTAAAGTTAATTGAAATGATAGTTGAAGGGGGTGGAGTGTAATTTTGGCAGGAGATATTTTCTCCTTAACCTTTTATTTGGTCTGATCCTAATCTCATCAGAGAAGAGATTGAGAGAGAGAGAGAGAGAGTTCGGAAGAAGCAGAGGAAGAAAAAGAGGAAATTTTTTGGGGGAAACCCAAATTAAGGTACGGATTGGAGTTTAATTTCCAAAATTCTTGAGTTATGTTGCTTATTTACAAGTTAATTTTGTATTTTGCCTCTCATAAGAGTGATTTGGGGTTGGTTTTTACAAAAAATCGTGATAGGAGTGGAGGTGTTCACTGACAGATTTTAGGAAAACAAATCTGCCAGGGTTTTTGGCGAATTTTAAGACAGGGTTCTTGAGGTCGGGATTTTATGAGAATTTAACCGTAGGTACCCATATGAGTTATAGACCTTGTGTTAAATTTTCGTGATTTTATGAGAAGTACAAAAAATATGAAAATTCGTGAACCAATCTGATGTCAGGTTCGTGTTTGGGTAGACTGCACTGTCGCATTTTACGGGAACAGCTGTAACTTGGTCTAGGAAGCTTGGAATTTCAATCCGCTTGTTGCGTTAGAAAGTAGACTCGTAAGGCTTTCAAAATTGATAGGCCGTGTAGCTTGATTATTTCTCAGCGATAGCAGTTTTTGACTCGAAGTGACCGTGAATCTGTTGGACAGGGTTTTGTTGCGTGCTTGGGTTCATTTGATAATTGTTTAAAAATAGTTATCGGGTACATAAAATTCTGAGTTTTTGGTATGTTGTTTCTGCTTGTGTTTAAGGCACACGGTGAAAATATTGGAACATTTGGATGGGTGGATTAATTCTATAAATTCGTGGTCCGCAAGGGTGTCGAGTCGTTTTGGTTGCATATAAGCGTGAACCTTTGGCTGTCTTTGGTCTTGTCTAGTGTTTTATTATTGATTGTGAATGATTTTGCGCTAATCGAGGATACGTGTACAGAGGAAGGTACGGGCACATACGAGATGCCGAATACAATGGTCGAATCTACCTTTATCTTTGGAGATCGAGTTGAGTGTTGATTCATAGATGGAATTTATTTTGAGATGACATGTGATATTGAATTGTGGCATACGTGCCGATAATGGGGCCATGGGCCGGATTGGGCAAACGTGCCGATATTAAATTGTGGCATACGTGCCGATAATGGGGCCATGGGCCGGATTGGGCAAACGTGCCGAAATTGAATTGTGGCATACGTGCAGATAATGGGGCCATGGGCCGGATTGGGCAAACGTGCCGATATTGAATTGTGGCATACGTGTCGATAATGCGGCCATGGGCCGGATTGGGCAAACATGCCAATACGTGGCGGACGCGCCGATAATGTGGCCATGGGTCGTTGGCATAAATGCCGATAAATGTGGCTTAGAGCCGATCTTTTGTGTTAATAATGAATAATCAATTTTTAGTGATTATGTTGATAGTTGGAGCTCTATTCTTGTGCATGTTTGATCTATAGATGTTTTTCACTCGGTCTGATCTTGTAATATATTATTATTGTGGTTGTGTGTCGTGGTTGGTTGTGTGCCGTGGTTTGAGCCGAGATAACTGTGGGTCGTGGTTGTGTGTCGGGAATGGTTGTATGCCGAGGATTGCTGTGTGTCGAGGTTGTGTGGCGGGAATGATTTTGTGTCGGGATTAGCTGTGTTGAGATAAGTTGTGTGTTGTGGTTGAGTGATGGGTTTGGCTACGAGTCGAGGTAGACGGTGTGTCGTGGTTCTATGTCGGGCTTGGCTGCGTGTCAGGTTTGGTTGTGTGACATGGCTGTGCGTCTGGTTTTGTCGCGTGTTGAGATGGACTGTGTTGTGGTGTGTATCGGTAATGGCTATGTAGAGTTATTTACGCTTGTTCTTCCTGGGTATTGAACGTATAATTGTTTGAACTGTATCTATGTCTCACACACTCTCTTGGAACCCGTTTCAGGTTTCAGTTTGCAGGTTAATTTTAGGTGGTGTCCACTGCTAGTCCCGTGGTGCGGTCGTGATCTCGTACGGGGTCATTTGTCAAGTCGGGTTTGGACTCGCCGATGTGCTGATCCGGGGCGGCTTGTTACATATATCATCGGCATCGGCAGACGGCAATATCTCACTAAAATAGAAGAAAAATGTCTGCAACTGCAATATTTATCTCCACTCCACGTAACTGCGTTTACTACCACTCCCACTCGGGATCAAGGAATCGGATAGACCACCACCGAGTGTTGCTCTCCCATCACTCCTTTAGAATTCTTAATCTCAGAAGCTCATCATCATCATCACCCTTCGGCCAGATCTTCGTTAGGTACCCATATGGGACCCACAAGAGGATTTCAATCTCTACTCCTCCCTTTAAGCCTTTCACCCCTCTCATGGAATGGCAGGAATCCACGTATGTGTCTATATAACCCTCTCATCCCTCTTTCATCCCTTTTCCCCCTTTCTTTCTCCTAGTTAGCTTTTTACATTCTTTCTGTTCCACGACCATTTTTGTTTTGTGCAGTCCATTCTTGAGAAATGGGTTCTTCTGTGGAACTTCTAATTGTTGGTCCTTTTCATAAAACATTGATCACATTGCCCTATTCAACTGTCTATCTAAGAATCTGGATGTAATTAGTTGGGCTGAATGGCCCCCATTTAATGCACATGTCTGTCCCAATATTTCTTGGGATGATGCTGGAGATATTCTGAATTGGGTTTGTTATTAATCCACTGAATCATCGTTCAATTGGAGATCTAATGCCATGTCAATAGAATTTCTAGAATAATTTGGTCTATGGATTCTTTGTACCGGAAAGAAGTCACACCCACCAAAGATGACTGTATACTATTTTTTCCCCCTCTTCTATACTTGTGTGTTTGATGCAAGTTTCGACTGAAATCATTTACTCTATATTACTGTTCTAACCCATTAGTCATTTGATTCCTCGAGGTTCAGTTGTTGTTGGTATTGAACTTAATTGTGTGGACACTAATGCAGGGTTAAGATGGACATTAATGTACCTATTTCAGTTGCCTATAACTGTTATTCTGATCGTGAAGCCATTTCCCGGTGGATGCCCTTCATCTCATCTGTGAAGGTGCGCATACAACTGTTTTTGGTACATATTCCTCTTGTACCTATTGTTAACCCAATTCGATTGCATTATTGCAGTCACTACTACACTAGCTTCTTCAAACACCCTTGGAATGTAAAGTTAATCACCAAATGGATTCGATCATGACATTTCTTTCTTTTTCTGAAAGATTAAAACTGAGACTAACAGAAGCGGCGATGTTCCAAGATAACTAACTTCTCAGTATTCACATTACTCCCATTGGTTTGTTTTTCTTATATACTCCTGTATGTTCCTTCTTTCATTGCACATAAAAATAAAACTTCCCATTAGTTTTCCAGGGGTCTAATATTCTTTTATTCCTATTGGAGAGTTCCAAATTTAGCAATAACAGAACTTACTCCCACAGTCCCACTTTGGTTTTACTACTTTGTTATTGGTTATTGCTCTCAAAGAGGAACTTATATGTCCAGCTAAAGAGTTTAGTTGCGTGTCAGGGTCACTAGGTGTTGCTAGAACTAGGAACCTGAGATATGACATAAGCTTTTTGTCCCCAGTGGTACCGGGTTGGTTCAAAGCCTCCTAAACATGTTTTATGTCTTGGAGTTCAAATATTCTAAGTGGCGGAGCCAGAAATTGAAGTTGGAGGAGGCCACATTATGAAAGAAATGTTGGTTCGAAGATTTTATCACGACTAAATTCAGTCATTCGAGTTTTTATGGGAATGTTTTGATAAATTGAAAAACTAATCTTGAGCATTGTGGTTATTATACCATTCGACGAACGCAATATCATTATCGCACAATATAATTCACCATAATTTAGTGTTCTCGGAATGAAATTGTTCTACGTTTTAATTATTGTCGAATTTTTATAATTTTTTGTAAGAATACCTATGAAAAATATGCAAAATATACTCCAAAATAGGAATTTGAGCGCATTGACAATCAAGTGAGCTGGTTGCAGCTATTTATGTATCATGTATGCATCATGGGAACTTGACAACTGATCCCAAATTACAGATTTTGGAGGATAAGCCAGACCTATCACAATGGTCACTGAAGTATAAAGCATTTGGCCGTGATATTGAATTCTCTTGGCTTGCTCGAAATATGCAGGTCAGGATGACTATAACTAACCTTGACATTCTTTACTCTATTACATTAGAAGTTCATCGAGTCACTTCTATGAGATTCTTGTTGAAGTTTCTCTTCTTTCAAATTCTTTGCAGCCCATCCCAAATCAGAAAATCCACTGGAGATCTCTTGATGGTCTCCCTAATAGGTAATGGGTTTTCTTTTACAGGCGTGATTATTACAGTATCACAACTGACACATCCAAAGCTTTTAATGTCAATTAGTGACTTCTTTGTCTCTGAGCCTTTCCAGTGGTTATAGTGTTTAAGTTCTATCATTCTGGCCTTCTGGTAGATAATAGGTACGAGTTAGACTTGATCTAGAGGTCTTTTTATTGACTCTTTAATATTTTGGCCACATGCATATTCTCATTCGGGGAAACCCCCAATCACTACGTTCTTCTATATTCCACATTTCCATTGTTAACAGTCCAATGCCCCTCCAGTAATATCATAACTGATAATCCTCTAGTGGTATCATAACTGATATAGTCCAATGTTCATCCAGTAATCTTGTATTTACAACCTAGTAATGAGCTTTATGTAATAGGCAAGCTTTATCTGAATAGGCGCTTGGGAAAATATGCAACCAGATACGATAAATACACATAAAACTACATTGCTGTCAAAGCTGATGGGAAATTCTTGGACTCAAACTATTATTGTGCTGATGTGCCTTAATCACGATTCCTGAATTCAAAATGATGACATTTCTTTTCAAGCACTTCCCTTCAATGCCCCCACGCAGCTCTCCCAATCCAACACAACCCAGATATGACAACCTTCAGAAACCAAACTAATCCTTACATCTGAATGAGTTACAATATTCAAAAGAAATCATGCTTGAAATTTATGGAGTAAAGGTTACAGTTATGTTATGGACAAAGCCTTAGAAGAGCTCAATGTGCCGTTTCTGAGTACTGATAAATTTCTTTCTCATTTGTCAGAGGAGCTGTGCGATTTTTTCCCAAAGGTCCTTCATCATGCGTAGTAGAAGTGAGACTCCTTGTAACGCTATTCCATTCTATATTCTTTTCTTGTTTTTTCCTTAAGTGATTTTCCCCATTGTTCTTACCTTCGTTAGTTTCCCCTGCTTAGTGTGTGATTGATCTTTGGATAGCATATGCCAGCCATGTGATCACTATTTAGGGTCTCAAATTTACCTCACCATCCAATTTAATTTATCCATTTCAGCTAACTGTTGCTTATGAAGTTCCTCGACTCCTAGCTCCAGTGGCATCAGTAAGCATTCTTACGCGGATTTAAACGATCTTGCTTTTATTTTGGAAGCCGGCCATAAATATTTTGATTTATCCTACGATGCCATCAATCATTAAGTTTGGGTTGTACTGTTGAGATTTAAAAAAATTATTTAGCATATTCCACTTAAGCAAGAAAGCTTACTACAATGTTACCTTTTCCAGGCACTCCAACCATTTCTTGAAAATTTGCTCGTACGTGGTTTAGAAAGGTTTGCAAATTTTGCAAAAACCTACTCCTCAGACTCAACCAAGTAATGTCTGGATGATGGGACTTGGTGTGATGACTTTCATCAATGTATCATTTAGAAGTGGAACATTCTATGCAAAGAAAGTTTGACGACATTCAAATGTAACCAATCTGTAAACTATGAGAGGGGAACTGAGAAAACTACATTTTTTCAACTGATTAAGTGTTGGATTTTTTGTTGCGTTCTTTGTAGCCGAAGTGACATTGCTTCAATCTTTCCATGTAGAGGTTTTCGGTTCGAGTCCTATATGGGGCGGCTGGGGTCCTGGGGATGATCCCATTCCTGTTTCTTTAGATTCAGGTTATTCCAATGTTTAAAAAGAGAAAGGAAAAGAAATATTCATGGACTATTGCGGTCGTATGTGCTGTTTTTGTTTGTTAAAATGGGTCTGCAGATCATTGAAGCTTTAATGGAAAGCACAGACTATATATTCCATCAAGATAATAGAGAAGATGAGGAGCGTCTCATCTAAAACTATCATACAACGAAATCCAAACTAAAGAGCTTGGCGGAAAATTATATACCACAACAAAACCACTTTGCTCCATAGATGCCTGTTTGGCCAAAACATCCGCCGCAGTTTATGTGAGTTGTTAAAGCAGACAAAAATTATCTACATTGGCTTTGGATCTTTTGTCCATCTTCAATGTCCTAACTCCATGTCGTAGTGCTAGAAAGGTGACACGTATCAACCACACAAAACACTTACTTTTCTTAATTTCCTAGTCTTTTGTTTCAACTTGGATGTTCCAGCACCACATGTAGATTTTATCCAGCTAATAAAAACATCTCTATAAACTACGACACAGCAGTAATTTGGCTCAAGATATGAGACATCGCAGTGATGATTATACGATTGGCCGCCTTTTGATCTTTTTGGCTTTGAAATGAATCACGGCGTGCAACAAAGCTTTTGAAGTTGGAGTACAAGTATATCACGGAAAAACGTTCAATTATCACATTTTGCATCAAAGCCCTACTTATAATAAGTTCCAAGTCCGCATACTGCGATACTATTACACTATTATAGCTCTACAGAATAAGCACAAGAAAATAAAAGATAAACAAACAGAGCACAAAACCAATCGAAGTCGAACAGTAGCAGAATTAGATACACAACACAATTAAACATATCTGTCATTAGTACAACACCATCATACTCCACCGAACAACAATTATGTACATGAATCCCAATCGCAGCTGAGAAGACAGGATTCCCTACAAAACTGATAGCTGCTTTTTTTTTTCCCCCTTCTAATATCCAGTTGAAGCAGCCACAAACAGCTTACTACATAACTCCCTCACACGAGAAGTATATATACACAATCAATGAGTACTACTGCTATCCAGCAAACTCCTCAAACTTCTCAGTGCTTCCACCGATAGGCTGCAGCACCTCAACCTCCGTTGGCGCAATGGTGATGGTTCCGTGTGATCAAGGGAAGTGAAAGAAACGACAATGGCCGTGAGATTGTCAAATGTGTTGAGACGTAACGCCTCCATCACGAGGTCCTTTGTGCATTGCTCCGAGTCATCGTGTCGCCGCAACCCACGGGGCACAAGGCTAACTGCTTGCTGGCTTGACATCACATCCCAAATCCTATCACACCCTATGATAAGGAACTCGTCATCCTCCGTGAGATCCACTTGGCGAAGTTCTAGGTCTGCAATGAGAGGCGACACCAACCCTCGAGGTAGTTTCATATCCCAATCCCTTAAAGCTCGGGTAACGGATAAAACACCATTTAGATAACTGTCATCAATGTACCCGCCCAATTCTTCAACGCGCCTCCGCTCTGACGAGTAATTTGACCTGTGGTCTTGAGACATTTCGATTGCCTCGCCTTTTCTACAAAGAACTGCTCGACAATCTCCTGCATTGGCCACCATCAGAAGCCTGAAATAAAAGCGGGAACAATTAACCATTGCAAAAAGTGCCAAAATGATGTTTAAAACTCTGCCATCACAAAGAAATTTTGTTTAATCACGATTAATTCAGAGCGAGTCATCTATGAATCCACGAAAGATTCAAACAGCCACAAGATTATGAATGGGAGGTACATTAAGAGCCAATTACAAGAACAGACAACAATTAATTCTATCGCCACGTGTTATAAAACCAACTTTAATCCAGGATCAGCTGACCGGGATAAATATTGTGTTAACTTATAAACAAATCGTAACTGATAAATGGCAACTCAGAAGAAATGACCAAGGAAACAAACCAGGTTGTGGAGCATGAATTCACCTTCCTAATATTAAAGTTGTCAGTGTTGTTGTCTCGGAAGAACTACTCACACTACAGTCATCGGCCAAAGCTAGGTCAGCTGAAAGAAACGCTTTCCGGAGAGAGTTCTCAACGTCAACTAGGAAGGCAGCATCAACTATGGATGCTTGAGGGAATTTTGCATCTTCAAATAATAATCTTAGCACATTTTTTCTAACATAAGCTGCAGCTTCAGGTCCTCCATGACCATCAAATACCTGCACATAATTCGATTTCAATCTGTGACACCATGTTCAACCTTATTCACAAATGACCAAGTACAAAGCTGTAGAAGTTATGGACTTAACTAATACTCACCCCATAGAAGGCACTTGGCTTTGGAAACCCAAAAAATGACCCCAAGTGTGTAGACAAGTCATCTATCCTTATATGCTCATCCTCCATGTACCTTCGCGGTCCAATGTCTGAAAAGTTACCAGAACAAATGCAAGGAACAAATTGCAGTACAACAGACTCAAGAGTGGTTTCAGGATATCTTACGTCCTAAATAAGCAGGGGAAACAAATCACGAGAATCGAATTTGACATGTAAAGAATTACTTATTTATAAAGTAATGGGAAGTCACATTTACGATAATCTTGGCAAAATAAATTGGCTCATCAAATTTATTATCTTTACTCATGTGACATGAAGAAAATATATAATCCAATGATACCTAATGTCATATCATACATACTCAGAAACATCCAGAAAGAACAGTTGAATCATCTCATAGTGGTGAAGGGAGGGTTCAGTTAAGGAGCTAGATATCCTGCTCATGGAATCTCCAAGAACTTAAAACCTAACGAATTGTCACTAAAACAACCAATCATTTTTCATACCATTGTAGATATCTTATGCCTCACTCATCAAGTGAATCAATTAGATTTTGCTCTTATATTAGGTATCAATCGTGGGCCCCATGGTTGTATATGAACAAACAAATAGGCTGCAATCACCGCCTATTCTTTCTACTCTATTTCAACAATAAGACATGGGACTCTCAAGAATGCCACTGTATTCAGACCTAGGGAAAAGGATCCAGCTATCAAATTTATTGCTGGTTTAAGCCACGACATGAATAGTATTTTGGATTTTCCTCAATTGAGTAAAACTCATAACACTTCGACAGAGTGAGAAAGCCAGAAGAATTAAACTTAGATAACCAACACAGAAAGAAATGTGTTCAATGATCACTGTTCAGAAACCTCATTTCATCACCTTCATGGCAATTGACAAACCCACCCTCGTAATTATGTGGTTATTATTCAGTTTTCTTTTTCGATCTTAGTTGGTTACTACCAAGTCAAACATTTATCATCTAAAAGACGATATTAGAGTTTCCTTTTCTTCATTCTTATTAAATAAGGAAAATTATTGAAATGGTCCTTGTAGTTTCATCCGAGTCTCGATTTAGTCCCTCTAGTTTCAATTGCACTCTAACGAACCCTGTAGTTTCAATTTTGGTCGATTTTGGTCCAATTGATAATGTCTGTTTGCAAAATTGATGGGAAATTCAATTTGGGGCTTTTTTTTAGGGGTAAACATGACTTTTTGCTCACCCTTCTTCTTCCCCAATTTGTTGTGTATTTCCTTGGAGCAAAACTACACCAGAGACAAAAAAAAAAAAAAAAAATCCATTTTGTAAAAAAAAACCCTCTCTCTCTCTCTCTCTCTCTCTCTCTCTCTCTCCATGGGCTGCTGTAAATCGAGTTTTAACGGAATGAGTCGTGGCAATAGATACGCTATCAAGAACAACATCAACAACCACATTAGCCAATCGATTTCTTTCATTTAACAGGATACCTAGTTTATCAAAGTACCTAACAAGCTCAGGATCAGCCTCGTCGAGGCTATTAAGAGTTGGCTTTGATTTTGGTTCCGAATAATAACATACATCCTGAAAATCAATTTTAGGGTACCTATTGTCTGACCACTTGGGTTCAGTCATTTTAAGGAACTTAGGATATGAATTCAATCTAAATTCAAGCATCCAATCGGGTTCGTTCTTTCGCGAAGAAATCAATTGAATCGTTTCCTCCGAAAGCCCTTTCGGTATCGTAAAAGAGTCGATTTTTTCATTGAACCCGCATTTGTAATCGCGTTTAAGGAATTTCTGAAGTGGGTCTTCATTACTTGAAAGCTTACCTGGATTTGGAAGCTCTGAATCGAGAGTTTGTGGTTGGTAACCAATGTCTACTCTGAACTTGAAATTAGAGTTTTTAGGGTTAGAAGATTTGAGGAATTCGAATTTTGGGAAAAACCCTTTTGGAAATTTGGGTGGTTCTGTATTGGGTTGAGGAGAGAAGCTTGAAAATTATTAAATAAGAGAAGCCATGGATTTTGTTTTTGGAGAGGAGGAAGTACCAGGAAACTTGAACGCTTTCTGTTTTCTGTTTTTGAGTGCGTGAGAAATTATCAATTGTTTTTGGAGAGAGAGAGAGAGAGTTAGGGTTAGGGTTACAAATTGGGGAAGAAGAAGGGTGGGTGAAAAGTCATGTTTACCCCTAAAAAAAAGCCCAAAATTGAATTTTCCGTCAATTTTGCAAACGGACGTTATCAATTGGACCAAAATCGACCAAAATTGAAACTACAGGGTTCGTTGGAGTGCAATTGAAACTAGAGGGACTAAATCCAGACTCGGGTGAAACTACAGGGACCATTTCAATAATTTTCCCTATTAAATATTAGAAACAAATATGTTAAACCGTCAAGGAATGATGCTCCTTCTGAAGAGTTAAGATTTCAAATGAAAGGACTTGACAGTTGACACTATATTTCACGGATGAAATTCGATAATGAGTTTAAAAGTTTTGTAATGATGGTTTTGAATCCTTCATGCTAAAAGATTGTGGTCATGAAAGATCCCAATAAAATACATCTGCTCCATCTCTTCATCCATTTTCAACTATAGTCCCATAAGCCATCGATAGCTAAAACTCCCATTTTGGTGAAATTGAACAACCCTCATCGAAGATGCCCATCTATCCAAATAGAGTCTCAAGAGCTATTTCTAATATTCTCCGTATACACCCCTGTAAATCTTATTTCATGTTTAATAACACCAAAAGAACGCCACCAGCGATCTATAGGATATCTTATTCCATAATTCTAGATCTGACTTAATATTTCGACGCTTGTCAAAAGATAAATAACATGAATCATCGAAATTCGAAGTTTATATATAGAGAATCAGAAATTAAGACAAATAATAACAAACCCACATGTACAGATAGAACCCTAATTTATCCAATAGGAGAAACAGAAGCAGCGAACAAACCTTTTGAGAGCAGGATAGGTCGGTAGAGACGGGGCCGGAGGAACAACTAGGTTCACAACTGGGAGATGCCTCTTGAAGATTACTACTAGTAGCACCAGTGCCTCGGTATTGAACATGATCCAATACAGGTATGCTCTGTTGAACAACCACCTCTGCTTCAGCTACCATCTTCAAATCATACAATTAAGTTCAAAGCACAAATAGCTCAAACGATCGACCTCAATATTCACGAACAGATATGAGATATCCCAAGAAAATATCGAACAAGTGGAAAGAAAATTCGTGTTTTCTTCAAAGAAATAAGTTAGTTGTCGGGGAGTTTCTCGCAGTTTCTTTTTTGATCTCCGATTTCTCGCAATTTCTTTTTTTATTATTAGGAGGAAACCCGGGGGGAGACACCAAATACTGGCGGCACCTGTAAAATTGGGGGGGGGGACGGATGCGTGTGCGTCCTCATGAATGAATTAGCTTCGCCGCGTCAAACTTTGAGCAACCGCCACGCCAGGTTTACGTGTCTCTCGCTAAGTTAGACTGAAACACGTTTTTAGTGTGTCGGCGTCTCCAACCGATACCATCTAATTTGATTTCGAGTGGAAAAAGGAGAATGGTAGATTTGAGAGTGAATTTGTAACGGGGATGAACCCACTTAGGATGGATTTGTATTATGAGGAGTTAAGTTTGGATAATTTTTTTAGAATGAGGATTTAGAGGATAGATATAATAGGATAAGAGGGCAAATGACTAAATTGCCCACAGTTTATAAATTCAATTAACAAAATGGATTAAATTCATTATAATTAGAGTAGATACATAATAATTAGAATAAATACACAATAAATTCATAAATATATTTAAAATATATTAGATATTAAAAAAATTATTTCTAAAAAAATTCAAAAAATAATTAGAAATTTTTTAAAAGCAAAACTATATATAAATCGAAATTCTCTCATATCATCCAATTTATCATAAAAGTAAAATATACCCTTTAGAAAAGTACTTCAATTTTTGTTCATTTGCTGACGGAAAATATTTGTTACTACACACGTTATTCCGTCGAAGAAAAACCCACCGACTCCGTCCAATTCAAAAAATTTGCCATCTTGTCCAGGGATGGATTGGACCTGAGAAACGAGAGGAAATAAAAGAAGACAGAAGCCAGGATTGGAGATTGAGAAGAGAGGAAAAAGAATAGATAAGCCAGGATTGAGCCAAAGATTTTCTTTTTGAAGAGGTCAAGATGGACTAATGGGGTAAATTTGAAGATGAGCATGGAAAGGGTGCCCGAGTAGCTAGGCAGGTCGAGGGTGAGTTGCATGACTCGAAACGAGTTTTTGATGTGGTGGTGTAGGTAAAATGGAATAGTACGAAAAAATGTGGTAGTGGAGGTAAGAAAACGGGTCAGAGGTGGAGTACCAGGAGACTAAGCAGATGAGATTTTTGGTGGATTGGTCGAGGCTTATTTTTTTAGAGAATTATAAGGGCACAAAGAACAAAAATTGGGTTGAGAGAGAGAGAGAGAGAGAGAGAGAGAGAGGGGAGAGAGAGGAGTAGTTTCTCCCCCCAAAAAATGCTCCCTCAACATATATTCTGCCATTTTAGCTTAAAAAATTGTCATCTCAGTGTCCTAGTGCATTTTCCGTTAGCAAATGGACTAAAACTGACAATGCGTGTCCAATTTATTAACTGGTAAATAATTCAGGTGTCTAATTAAAATAAAATTAAGTTTTGGTGTTTAGGGGACATTAGGGTGCATGTAAGTTTATTACTGATGAAATAAGAAATTCAAATGGAGTGGGACAAAATTTCAAAGTACGTAGTGGCTTTGAACGGTCAAAAAGAAATATATAGATAGATAAGAGTCTCGAGAGAGGGGTTAGAGAGAGAAAGTGCTCTGCACTTTTTCTCTTAGGGTTTCCCATCTTCCCTTCCAGCCGCCCCTCATCCCCTCCCCTGCACCGACCCCTCCGCCCCTCTCCTCTCCCCTCCTCTCTCGATTCTCCTCTTCCATGAAGATCTGGGCTGAGTCACTCTCCTCGTGAGAGTTGGATTCGCCCTATCTCTTGTTTTTTGGTTTGACCATCACCAATCTGTGATGGATCTTGGGTCCGGCTTCTATGGCTTCTGCTGGAGGTTGTGGTGGGCGGTTCTCAGGCGGCAGCAAGAATGACGGCGGCGCGGCACAGTAAGACCCGACGTCGGTGAAGCTGGAGGCAGATCCTTCTTCTTCTCTGTAACCCGATCTTTTGATTTGTGGGATCATTCTTGTTGTTGATCTATGTTCTTCTTGCTGTTGTTGTTTTCTGTTTATGTTCTGTTTCATATTCCGATGTACCAAAAAAAAAAAAAAAAAAAGAAATATATAGAAGTGTAATAGGGAGCTACTATTCAGTGGTTCGGAACAACTGGCCTCACAGTTTTGCAATTCCCAAACTAAGAGCAACTCCAACACAAGCTCCCCTCTCTAAAATGAGGAGTGGAAGTGACATATTAAGGGGAGATTTTGTAATTTATGTTTATTTTTCTCAAAAAATTGTACTGTTTGGAGAGACCCATCCACCTTTTTGTCACATCCACTCCCTAAATTTAATTTCGGCTCTCTAAAATTGAATGGGCAAGTAGGGTGCCAATACAGTTCCCACGACATTTCTACATTTCTACTCGCATGCACAAAGTGTGAGGTTCAAGTCCCAACCTCCCCATTCCCTTTTGACACTAATTTCTACCAAGAGCGGATCCAGGAACCTAATCTGCCCGGGGCTAACTAAGGTAAGGTTCGGAATCTCATACCGGCTTGGGTTCGATTTTCCAACTGGTATGATACGGTACCCCATACTGGATACCGTTTCAGATTTAGTGATACTATCTATACATAGATAAATTTAACTTTTTCCTATATCATTGAATTCATCATTAAAAAAATTATCCGTGGACAACAAATACATATTTGCATATCAAATTTATTAAGTACTGTTCTAAAAGCCACATAAGACTAGAAACAATACAAAATTAATTAGCATTCGGCCACCTAGATCCATTAATTTTGACCCCCACTCCCCCAAATCCAACCATAGTGCTACTCTTTGAGTCTTTCTCTAGGAGGGGAGAGAGTTTCAAAAACTTGTCTTTAACCCTCCACTCTTTCTACCACTTTACCCTCCTTCATTGTTTATCGTTTTATCACCCTTCTCTGCCTGGTTTCCTTCCCTCTCAGCTGCGTGGATTTCTGCCGACCGTCGAAGCCTCTCTCTCTCTCTCTCTCTCTCACGGCAGAATAGGTGTCCCTCAGTTGTGTGGGTTTCTACCTCTTCTCTCTCTCTCTCTAGTTCAGATCTAGGCGTGCCAAATTGATACCGGCCAGAATCATCGGTACTTCCATTTCGCCCGATATTGGCTTGAATTTCCGGTAAGCACTGGTATTTGAACTGAGATGGGATTTATTGGACTAAAATTTCACATACTCCCTCCGTCCCATATTGTTGGGACACTTTCCTTTTTTGGACATCTCAAAGAATTGTGTATAATTTTTAATGTATTAAGTTTTTTATATTCAATGTGGATCTTGTTTGATAGATCTCAATTAGTTTTATTAAACAAAGTTGATGGAATGACAAAAACTATCATAGATCAATTTTTTGAGATATTCAAAAAGGTAAAAAGGCCCAACAATATGGGACGGAGGGAGTATATATATATATATATTATTTATTTATTTATTTATTTATTTTTTTCATTTTTCTAGACTTCACCTGGGCTACAGCCCACCTTAGCCCGTGGGTAGATCCGCCCTTGTCTCC
The DNA here is from genome assembly GCA_963854785.1 of Vaccinium vitis-idaea. Lineage (NCBI taxonomy): Eukaryota > Viridiplantae > Streptophyta > Magnoliopsida > Ericales > Ericaceae > Vaccinium > Vaccinium vitis-idaea. The sequence continues at coordinate 34,852,412 of OY978218.1, forward strand.
CTCTATTAAGGGAGTGTTCCACTAACGAAAAACAGTTTTTTTCTAAAAATTTAGACAGGTCATTCTCTCAAAATACATTATATAAAAAAATGAAAAACCAATTTATTCTAAAAACACTATTAGCGGAACACCCCCTAAATGTAAACCAACCATTGACCAGCATCTTGTCCAGCCCAACATACGGTTGCTCAAAACATACGTGGCCGAGCACAGAGAATCACCACGGTAACCGCATAACCGTCCCGAAAGAGGTTTTGGGAATGCAGGAACCCATTTGTAGCTGCTTCCTCTATCCCAAATTCCCCACGGGATAAGTACTAACAGTCCAAATCCCACAGGAACTTGTGTAAGATTGGGAGAGCTATGGCTATTGGACAAATTTGGTGCCATCCACACCCCGAGATCTAAAGTTCTTAATCGTTATAGGATTAAACCTCATAAACCTCTATAAAACACCCCCATAACATGGAGGGTAGATACGCATGCAGTTCTTGCATAGGGATCTGAGGTCATAGATCGAGGCTGCCAGAAACACATTTTATTTATTTAATTTTTCAATAACGAGCGCACATCTCGACTAATTCCAGAGCCCTGGAGGTAACGACTGGGCATACCGCAGTTACTCCAAAAGTTTTTTGGCAAGGAGAATCAAACCTGAGACGGTGGGAGTCAACTAGTGTAATAAACTACCTAAAATGACACTATTTTAATATTAATATGGAAGACCTCTATGAAGCTAATTAAACATAGATTCGCAACATTGAGAACCAAATTGGCAAAATGTCCCAGTTAAACACAAACAATACACGGTAACGAAAAAGGTAAATAAACCCTTATGAAAATCGGATAGAAATAGGAGCAAAATTCTATGCAAGATTGCAAGACTTTTTAGAAGCAAAGTTGCAACTCTTTCAATCCTTTTTCTTCTGTAGAAATTTTGAAGTTTTAAACCAAAATCTCTGTTTATTCATTTATTAGAGGAGCATTTTTTCTGGTACTGGTTCTTGATCCATTTGATACCAGCAGACGTTCCGCTCTTCACCTTCTGGGCTCCCACCACCGCGGCCGCCTTTGCCTTGTCTATCCCGGCCGAAGCCACCGCCTTTGCATCCTCCATCTTCGTGCCACTGCCGTCGCCCAGCCTTTTGCTACCACCAGTCACCGCCTTAGTGTTTTCTGCTTCGCCACCTCCCCATTGATCAACCCAAGTTGGTGCCTTGTCGCTTGCCATTGTTCTATGAAATAATTTCAATCAAAAAGTGGGATTTTTAAGTGAAAAATTCAACTAAGGTCTTGTTGATTACCTAACTCTTTGATTTATATTTTTTTCAATAGATAACACTTTGTTCGGTTCACAATTTTTTCCTGTTTTAGAGTTCTTTTCTAAATTGGACGTGATTGATTGGAAGATATAACACGTTCACTCTGATGGAAGAGTTTGACCGGAGCGGGGTTTTATACACACTTTTGTTGCCTTCTCATATGGTCTCTCTCTCTCTCTCTCTCTCTCTCTCTCTCTCTCCAAAGTATGATTGTTTTTTTAGTAAATTTCGTTGAAAAAGTAAATATTACCCACCTTGTAAACGAAAACAGTCAACAATTTCAATCTTTCATAAAAAATCACAAATTTCAAATTCAAACAAAACCAAAACAGAAATTAGAATCAAAAAAAAAAAACATAAATAACCAAAGGGCACAAAATAAGATAAAATTGGGTGGTTGTATCGATCCTTTTTCCCTCGAGGCCTCCTTATTTAATTTGATTCTTTATTTTTCTGGTATTGATTTTTACTAGCAAATAAGATGATTTGAATAATAACCAAATATTACGGATTACCAAGCGAAACCTTACGGGAAAAAAAATTATAAAATAAAGTCACAAAAATGATTTTTTTTTCCCCGAAAAAATACAATTCTTCAGACCTTGACCTAATGCATAGATTATAAATTTCTTTTAAGACTTCCTTCCGTTGTAACGACATCGCGTGCATGTGCACTTGTTCTTGCAGAATTATATTGAGATTTACTCCTTGATAAATGACAAATCTAGAGCGCTTTTTACAACAGAAGATCTAGATGAATAATACACAGAAAGGGAAGAAAAAGAAAAGTATATACTGAAAAGCACTAATAAAATTAGGCGTACCTTGAATATGTGCAAGTAGACCCACAAAGACAGATTGGAGAGAGAGAGAGAGAGAGAGAGAGAGAGAGAGAGAGGTTTTATGGAGAGCAATTGGGTGAGGGGCTTTGGAATGCCTGGTTGTGTCCTACAAAGGAATTGGACATATTTGGTAACGTGATAAGGTCCGAATTAGATGAGCATTAATGAGTTTGTTTAGAATACAAATTGGTTTGAAACAATGCTTTTTAATGTAATGGGTTTCAAAAAAAATTTACAAACACCCCCAAAAAGAGTTTTTAAAATTTATTCTCGTTTTTTTTTTTAGGGTAGTGCAATTTACTCTTGAAATACTAAAAAAGAAATAAAATAATAGAAAAAGTTAAATACTATAACTCTTGGAACAAGAAAATAATAAAAAGGAAATAAAATCACGCCAAATAAGAAAATCTACTATTTTAGGCAATTACACTAGAACGGAAAGAATTCTGATACAATACTGATTTTGAAATAAAAAATGCTAGAGGCACACACTTTCAACCACACACCCTTTCACATGTGATGGGACCCACCCCATGTGGGACCCACAGTGGGCCTCACCACATGTGAGAGGGTGTGTGGTTGAAAGTGTGTGGCTCTATCACTATTCTTTATCTTGTTTGTAATTTTCCTTATTGCACGTTATCTATTCCTTCATACACTTCTCTGCATCAATTTACAATGAAACCTACTTTTTAAAGCAATTGTATTACTAATATAAACACATTATTCCCTTTATTGCTCACCTTTTTCACTCTTCCAAGTTGGTTCATTTATTTATTCATTTTTTTTTTATTACAAGTCTGTTCGTTTAGCGTAAAACTTTTTAAAGTAATCGGTTCAAATAACATTGCTTGGATTTTGAGAGGGGCCGGGAAAGAAAAAGATTGAATGAAGGTCGAGTAAAAGTGTTGCAAGTTCCATTTGAAGCAAACGGACTTCTTTCAACCAATTTATGTGGTCAAAACTTTTTAGTTCAAGTGACAGCATCCGAGCCGTTCTTTGCCGTGCACGATGAAATGAAATTTGAACAGTCAATCCGAGCAATGAACGGCCCAGATGCGTATAGCACCGTGCACAACACGCTCCCCTCTTCCGATCATCTATTCTAGAGTTCAGGGTTGGTGCCGCGCAGGGGTGCACACACGCGTGCTGTGCAATTTGAGCCGTCCGCTCAGTAATCCAATGGTCCAGATTTCATATTGCAATGAACGGTTGGATGTTGCACAATCGAGATGAGATCTAGATCATTGGATTGCCGAGCAGATGGCTTGAATTGCACAGCACTCGTGCTGCGCACTCCCCGCGCAGCACCAATACTGGACCCTCTGTTCCAGTTCAAGTGATGTTCAAACTTCAAACTCACTCAAATATTATCTAGCCATTGATTGTATCATATTCTTTACTCATTAAAAGTGAATATTTTTAAAGCACTTATTGCTTGCATCCGGATTCATGCGCGTTTCCTTTTTAGCACCGTTTCGATTAGGTAACTAATCACGTATGATAATTTCAACACCGTAGTGGGCCAACCGGCGCTATATTGGGCCTACAATACGGGTAGCCCAACACCACTAGACCCCTCAAGGGCAGAGCGCACGGGGCTTTATAGTCGGCCCGTTCACTAGTCCAGGCCCACATCTTGGTGGTCTAGCTTGGGACCAGTAAGGCCAGGCTGGGCACCAAGTTTGCATGACCTGCTTGATGACTCAGCAGCTTAGTGGACCCTTCTAATATCACGGATTCACGTTTTGAGCGTGTACAAACAGAACGTCATGCATGACATCACCCATCCAAAACGTTACGGCTGCCCGAAAAAGTGATAAAGAGGTGAGGGTAGTTTAGTAATTTCAACGTCAAGTAAATACTGTACTAAAAAGCAAATATAAATGGATAAAAGAGAAGCGTTAAAATCATTGCTTTAGTAAATTGACAAACAAGCACAATTTCCCACATAAAGGATACTAGGTAGGACCCACTGCAGTTCATTGTATTCTACCTACTTTGATTAATTGTTGGGGTCGTTCCATTAAGGTTTTGTTTTTTTCATTTTTTGAGTTTTTTAGTTGATATATGTAAAGAGAATAATAAATATTACAAAATATAAAAAGTCAATAAAAATATTTTAAAAAAATGTCTAAAAGTTCCCTTAATGGAACGGTGCCGAATACTTTATTTTCCTGTGAGAATTTCTTTATTAATTTTACCAATACAGACATGGGTAGCTGTTTTCCAACCACTAATTCAGAAACGATAGCCCACAATGAAAAAGTCATGATGTTGCATGAAAAACTCGTGTAACGGTGTAAGTTTGGTGGGGTTCTCTAGTCGTGCTAGTTTGGTAGTACATGGAAGACAAAAAAAATATCCAATGGCACGTTGTAAAAAATGGTCCACGTACATTGCCTTTTTTCTTTTTTTTTTTTGGACGATTACCTAACTTACTTGACTTCAACTTTAAAATGAGTGTTCGATAAAATCTTTGAGCATTCTCAATAGTCTAATCAAAATTGGATAATAAAAAATTTCATTTGGAGGTTGCCAAAGTTAGTGTCATCAAGCTCTACATTAGTATTTTGCGTCCATAAAAAAGACAATGGAGTAAGATGAGTGTCGCTGAAATGAGGATGTTGAGGTAGATGTGTGGCGCGCGAGACTAGGAGTGATAGAATTAGAAATGAGACTATTCGTGAAACGGTAGGAGTTATACCTATATAGGATAAGTTGAGGGAAAATAGATTGAGGTGGTTTAATTTGGACATATCTATCGTAGACCTCCAGATGCAGTAGTCAAGAAGAGTGATATGATAGTAGTGGCTAGTAGGGGTAGAGGAAGATGGAGACCTAAATTGACTTTGAATGATATCATACGAAAGGACTTGGGCTTACTAAACCTAAGTGAAGAGGTCGCTCTAGACAGAGCTCAATGAAAAAAAAGATTCATGTAGCCGACCCTAATTGATTGGGATATAAGGCTCGGTTTGGACGTTTGGTAATAAAAAATAATGGATCCCCCACCACTTTTTCAAATTTGGATAGTCAAAATTTGTCACGTCACTTTGTCAAGCTACAAAAAATAGATTTTGAAACTATTTTTAAAAATATTTTGTTGGTAACTTTTTTCTAAAAACTAGTTTTTCATAAAAACCGTTTTTAGAAAAACAATTTTGTGTGAAAACAGTTTCTTAATATAAATGTTTGAAAACATTTTTGAGAGAGAGAGACAGAGGGTTTTGTGTAATGAAAAGTGTATATGATTAAGTAGATATATAGTCTACTAAATTTGGTTATTGGCAAATTGTTGCTAATTTTGATTAGCCAAGAGCCAAAATTTGGTAGTTGCTATCAGCCTTATTCCAATTCCTAGCTGAAGTCAGCAATTGACTTAAGCTAGCTTTTTGAGTGATATATTGTGAGAGATTGACCTATCTCGTAAAACACAATAAATACGTAGAAGTTTGTTCTAAGAATAACCCAGGAATTAGAACAAAGCTAACTCCAGTACAACATGTGTTAGATGCAAATAACTACTTCCAATTCCCAGATATTCCCTTGATATTTCCTAGATGGCTGGATAGGGTGAATGTCTCATTTTTCAATTGTCTATGGAGTACGTTTGGTTTCGTGGGCATTGATTCCCGCGGTCGTATGTTTGCATTTTATTGCAGGGACGAGTTTTGGGTCTTTAGAAAAGATCTTGTTTGATTTGGTTTTGAGTAATGAGGATAATAATTAAAAGTAGGGGTAATAATTGGAAAGAGAGAGAGAAATGTAAATAGTAATTAAAAATAAGAGTAATGATTGGAGAAAAATGTGAGCAACGATTAAAGAATAACGAAAAAAACTAGTCTTAAAACTCAAAACGAACAAGGTATTTATTATGTGTCTTGCTTTTTGGAAGGTATCTAGGTGCATCTTATTATGTCCCATCTCTTGTGGAGAAAGCTGTTACACAAGATTGCTAGTAAACAAAGGAAAATGATGTGGGTACATCATTTGTGTAACCTAAATGCAGCATGTCGGGGCGATTCCACATTATGGAGAGGGGGGTTGGCCGACCCCACAGGGAAAGCAAAAATACTACTATTATATTGAATTTTTCGAAAAATTTATAAATTTGGTTGTGACACCACTAAATAATTCCTAAGTTCACAAAAGTTACTTATTTATGTGTTTTGTTTGAATCCTAGTAGTTATGTTTGTTCCTTTGACAATGAGATGTTGATCTGTCTTGCTAGGTTTTTTTTTTTTTGAAAGGCAAAAGAAAGTTTCATTAATCTTGAAATTGTTACAAGATTAATAGGAGTAAGGAAAAAACAAAAATGTCTAATCCGAGACCTAATCCAAAGATTGGTAAAAAGCCAATCAATGGAGTCAAACGGGTAAGCCCACAAAGGACCAAAGTCCCACACCCAATGGGTCAAACACCCTGATCTACAATATGATCCAAATGACACCTAGAGAACCTCGAAGGTCAGAAATAGGCAAAACCCAAACAATGAAGCCCTAAGGTGCACACAACTATAGTAACAAGCAATCACTGCCACCATCGCCTTCGAGACCCGGGAAACAAGCCCCTGTGAGCTGCCCCATTGTACAACACCGCCAACAACTACAAGTCGCCACAATCATGTGAACTCGCCAGCCACATCAAGGAAAGGGGCAGCCATCACCAAATCGAAGCCCGAGGAACGAGCCCCAAAATACCATAAAAAGGAAACGGCTACACAGATCCAAGGCCGACACCACCCAAGCCCGATCGACCAGCAACAAACTCCATTTGTCAGCACCAAAACGTCCAACATCACCAGAGCCCCCAACCCACGAGCAGCAACCCCACGCTGTTAGGCAAAATTGAGAACACCCCAAGAATGGAAATGGCGGGGAAGCAGATCAGCTGCATCACCATGTGAAGCCACGATAACCTCGCGTTAGGCAGAACCGGAAACTCCAAGCGAGCAATCTGGCGGTGATCACAAACTCCAAAGAAACACGAAGGGGGGGGGGGAGCAAGGCAGATCGGAGGGCAAGGGAGACATGAGAGGGGAAGAAAGAGCCCCAGGGGAGGAGGAAAAAGAATCGAGAGAGATAGATATATTTAGTGAGAGAGAGCCCACCTGTCTTGCTAGGTTGAGCTTTAAATGTGATTTTTGTTGGAATACGATTTTTAGTTGCCATTATTGTGATGTTTTTCTTTGATTTATGATTGGTAAAAGTATTTGACGTATATGACACGCTTCCGAACTTCTGGAGTCACCATTGCCTAAATGCACACCACCCTGAGGTGGTGTGCATTCGAGGTGCACAAGTGGTGTACCCATAGCATTGTTCGTAAGCAAATTATTGTTGTGCATGGCCCTTGGATCCAAAACCCAACGGTGGCATCAAAAAGGTTCTACCACATTGTGTTGAGAAAAAGGATGAATATTTCGATGTGAGCACTTTTTCAATTGAACAAACATAGCTAATCTCACTAATTTTTTTTTAGTTTTGGTTAAATCATTGAGGACTCATTTTACGCGTAAGATTGTGAAACATCTATGATACTATGATAGAGGCTGTAGGAATTAGTCTACGGTGTATGCAAATAGACCTTGGACACCCAGTTTTCTTTTTTTGATAACTCAGATGCCTGGAGTAAGATTTGAGCACCTCGAGCCCTCCAAACAAAAACAAAAAAACCTTTGAGCGAGAGAGAGGGAGAGTGAGATTTGTGAGTCTATCATGTTAGTTTGATCATATACATACTCCCTCTGTTAATTGACAAAACAAATTAAACGGATTAAACAGGCTAAAGTCAACAAATATGGATTTTGAGACAAATCATTCTTTTTACATACATTAACTAAAAATTCAAATAGCGAAAACAACTTGTTTAAAGTATATATGCTGATATGTGCCCCATCTGGTGTTACCCCTCACCTGTCAAGGGCTCTGTCTGGGGTTCGAGCCTATAGAGAGATACATCGAAGCCCCTTTTGTTATTTACTCACTAAATAACTTCTCCACTAACCCCGCGGATGTATATCGTATGACCCCCCCAAAAAAAAAAATCCATGTGCTATAGACAAGCTTTTTATGAGAAACTCACCTTTTTTTCTATGCAATGCAACATGCGAACACAACTTTAATTAAAAAATAATTATGGGCACAATTGCATTTAGTGTCATTCGATGCACATAAATTCACCCACATTGAATGGCTCCAAACACACGTGTTCGGAGTTGTGTGTTTAAGTTGTGTTCCTAGATTTTTTTTTATTTATTACATTGGAGAGGTAGCCTGGACTCGAGTGAGAGCGAGAAATCATCTTTCGGTAAAATTAGATACAACTAGAGTCAATTTAGGCCAAGTTTACCTAATAATCTAAATGGGCAAAACAGATTCAACTTGCTAAAACCCACAAAAATACAGATTTTGAGACATGTCATTCTTTTTACATACATTCACTAAAAATTCAAATAGCGAAAATAACTTATCTAAAGTTCACACGCTATAGACAAGCTTTTTTTAAGGAGAAACTCATGATCATCTTTATTATATGCAATGCTATATACGAATATAACTTTAAAACATAATTCCGGACACAATTGTATTCAGTGTTGTTCGATGCATGTAAATCTACACACATTGGATGGCTCCAAACACAAATGTGTCCAAAGTTATGCACTGAAATTGTGTTCCTAGACTTTTTGATTTATTATACTGGAGAGAGAGCCCGGACTCAAGTCTAAGAGCAAGAAATCACTTTTCGTAAAAATTACATACAACTAACACTTGCGAGAGTAGAGATTAAGAGCATTTCCGTTGAACATATGAGAATTTAGAGCGGAAGCGGGATGAATTTAAAAGATTGTTGCTTTGTTTGGTTCTCCTCTCAGAAAATTTATCTCTCAAAAGTTTTTTCCGTTGCTCATCATCCATCATCCGTGTTTTTCCATCTTTAATGATTTTTTTTTATCAATTTTTATTTATTATTTAGTTTTTGAATGTACTAAATTACGTACATTTATTCAGAAAGTTAAAAAAAAAAAGTTACTAAAAAGTTAAAAAAATAACTAAAGACGAAAAGTTACTCAACCGTATATAACTTCTTTATCTCGAATACTTACTGATAATCTATTTGACCTTGCGCGGGCCAGATACATACAACCCACATACTTTCCATTCCAACACATGAGGTTCAACAAAGTCTGGTTTTGTTGAAAATCTCTAATCGTTCTTATCTTGTCTGATTCAACTTTTGTAATTTCTTCGGCTTTGGACTTTAGTGGAATTACTCACTACAAGAATTTCTGACTTTTGCAACAGTTGAAAATGTTGCAAAAGATGGCCAAAACTGTTACTAAAGGCCCAGATAACCTATACCAACGTTTGCTCAACTGTCGCATGAAGTGTTACAATATATCCGTCACTGTAGGGTTCTAGTAACACTTTTGGCAACCGTTGGTACCACCATTCCTTTTAGTAACGGTTGCTTTAGTAACGTTTACAACTGTCGCAACACCACAATCTTGACACATACTATTGTTGGACTTTAGTAACACTTGGAACCATTACTATAGACCCTTCTTCTTATTTTTTAATAGCAGCTATAGCAATACTTGAAACCGTTGCTATAGACCCATTTTTTAAATTAAAAAAAAAAATCACCCATATATATGCCATTTATTTTCATATTATACCTAGAAACCTGTTATCAAATAACATGTCCATAAAGCTAAAAGTCTAGGAATTCCTATTTCTTTCAAAAGTAAACCTTGATACCATAATTCAACAATCACATGAACTTGTCAAAAGCAAAGAGTACATCAAATCTTCATACCTAGCATAACAATCATTCACAAGGTATACCTTGGCTAAGACTAATTGCCCAGACAAAAATGACAAAAACTATCATAAGTCTTCCTTTAATAAAGTCCTCCATCAAAATAGATATCTGCAACTAGATTCTTCCATATTGTCCTACTACCTGCAATAAAAAAAAGGCAACGAAAATAACTAAATAATGTAAGGCACCAAAAAAAAAAAACAAGGATGCTAAACACAATTGGTAGCACACATACAAACTTCCCGGCCAAAGTTCCAGAACCAACTACAGAAATAAGATATCAACAGTTGGGCTCAACATCTAAGTGAAAGAGATCTCTTAACAAATCTCTTCAATACCAATAGAAGAGATGCTTCTTACAACTAATCCGGCAACAAAATTAATGAATTGTTTTTCTATTTTTCTATTACCCTGTCTTGCATTATAATAGAGGAGGTGAAGGGGGCTGATTTACTCCCCTGAAACAAATTGTCTATTCTCTCTAACCTTTTCGATATAACAACAAAAACACTACCAGATCATCAATGAAATTCCCTTTGTATTAAGTCCATAAATGTATGCAAGCTGCCATTGTGTATGCAGCCCAAAATAGAGCAAGCTTTTGTTCCAAAAATGGCACCCCAGAAAACCCTTGTAATTAATGCAGGTCTGTCTAGAAATAGGGCTGCTTATGTATGCAAATTTGATAAACCTAACTTTTGTGTAATGAATACGTGTCGTATCCGTGTCCCGTATCCATGCTTCATTGCACCTCACACAATCCAGCAACACAATAAAATATGACACAGTAGAGATATAGTCAGCCACACAAAAGGGTTTTTTTTTTTTTTTTGGGTGTGATTATTGAGTAAGTGGTACAATGAACTCACTAAGCTTGAGAGCAACTTAGTCTCGGCTCGGCTCATTTGCAACTTGAGTCTCGATCGGCTCGGCTTGGCTTGGCTCGGCTCGGCTCGTTTGCCAAGCAATTTGAGAGCAACTTGAGTCTCGGCTTGGCTCGTTTGCCAAACTTGAGCTAGTCACAACTAGGTTTGTGCAGATAAGCTCGGTTCTTATATATGGGTTCGACTCATTTATAAATGGGACAACAAACGTGAGATCCCCAATTTAATTGCTCCACATCTACCTTTAAATGGGACAACAACAGCTCCAAAATCACAAAAGTTGTAGAACAAAGTAGGAGAATCACGTTGTCTTCCTAACAGCAGCACCCAATAAAGAAAATATCAGCACTAAATTGCAACACAAAGTAGTATTACATAATAGCAGCTTCAAGATTCATTCATCCTAATCTAGAAGCCTCAAATGAATAAGGCTTCTATGATATCATCAGCAGTAAACCCATCACAAGCAACAGCAGCAGTACGGTAGCAGCAGCAACAAAAGATCCTCAGAAGTATTAACAAAAGAACAGAACAACATAGCAGTGGCATCGACGGATAGATATGTTAAAAGGCAAAAAAAATCTTGAAGGAATTCCGTCGAACAAATGGTGTGCGTGTCAAATGAGTTTCTTTCGTTAAGGGAATATATGTACATGTTTATTACTACTGTAAATATGGATATGAAAAGGGTCTCTAAGCCCTGTAATGGATTTTTGAAAATTCTCATCTGGGTTTTATGCAAGCCCTAACTAGCTGAAGAGAAGAGGACTCACCACCGTCGCACGATGAGAGCAACATCGAGGAGAAGAGTCGGCGCTAGAGAGAGAGCTGGAGAAGGAAATCGTTAGAGAGAGAGATTGAACTGGAGAATGAGGGAAGGGAATTTTGTCAGCCGAAAAAATTGGGGGGAAATCCATCGCCTCTCGCGCGCCAAAGGTTTTGGGGGAAGGCGGTGAATCTAATTCCAATTTGAACTTTTTCATCTCCAGTCCAATTTTACAAAAAAGTTTTGGGGGAAGCGGTGAATCATGTCTAAATGGACAGGACTACTAGTACAGAAATTTTTTGTACAGATTTTGTACAAATCTGTTGTTTTGGACTTACACGGATGATCGGAACCGTTCATGTTTATGAAAATAATGCTTACTTGTAACCCGTAAAAAATCAACTAAATCGAATATCGGGAAATGCTCCATCGGTTCATCCAGTTTTTAATTATGAATCAAAAATTGGATGAACTGACGGAGCATGTTCCGATATCAGACTTAGTTGATTTTTTACGAGATACAACATTATTTTAAAAAACAGGAACGGCTCCGATCATCCTTGTGGGACCCCAAAGAGGTCCAAAACCATAGATTTGTACAAAATATGTGCAAAAAAAAATGTACCTACAGATTTATCGTGTCTAAATTGGATCGAATCCATCGGAAAACCTATGGGTACAGACCCATAGGTACAGAAAATGTACAGAGGTGTTCGGGGACCCACTTGCGGGTCCCACACGGATGATCTGAACCGTTCATTCATCTTAGAATTATTTTCCAAGGGGCCCCACGAGAAATCAGCTCGATTCGACGCTCGTAGCTGGTTGATCCAAAATCCTCCCGTTTTATTCAAAACAATTTGCATGAAACGAGTGGAATTTGGATCAACTAGTTACGAACATCGGATTGAACTGATTTCTCGCGGGACCCCTCAGAAAATTATTCTAAGATGAGTGAACGGTTCGGATTAGCCGTGTGGGATCCACTTGTGTGTCCCTGAACACCTATTGACGAAAAAAGTTGAAAAATTATATAATGAGGGTCCCACACAGATGATCCAAACCATTCATTACTCTCAGAATAATTTTTTGATTGGCTTCCCGAGAAACCAGTTTAATCCGATGTGCATAAGTGGTTGATCCAAAACTCGCCCGGGTTTCATTACTCTCAATCCGAGGGTGTTTTGAATCAATCACTTATGCACGTCGAATTGAAATGATTTCTCGTAGAGCAACTCGGAAAACTATTCTAAGAGTAATGAACGGTTCCATTCATCAAATAATGTATTTAAAGCCATATTTCTTCTACTGTCTATACGACTTTAATGCGTTTAGATGTTCAAAAGTCTTTTGATCATATGGTTGTCAATGACAAATGATTTCCAATTTTGGTGACAACGATGGAATATTAATAAATATGAAATCCTAATGGTTCAGATCGATTATTATAAAAAATAGACTCGGCAACAGCTTTTAGAATCACACATTCAACTTACTCGATAACAAGCCAAGTCTTTTGCAATAGGTGGATGTATAGCAGCCACACAACCGCGACACAATCAGGACGATCAAGATTGTTGATTTAATTGTGCTTGTTAATTTAACCATTCTTGTAAAATTTTGGCTCAATCGATTTACAGAGCCCCTTCATCAAGATATGATTGATTGAAGCTAAGTCTTGTGCAATAGCTGAATGTACAGTAGCCACACAACCGCTGCATAATCACAACGATCAAGATTGTTGATTTGTGGTGCTTGCTGATTAAGTCTTTCATGTAAATTTTTGGCTCGATTAGATTTAGAAAGCCCTTTCATCAGGACGCAATTGATAGTAAAGTAAGTCTTGTGCAATAACCGAATGTAAAGTAGCCATGCGATCGCGACACAATCATGACGATCTAGATCGTTGATTTTGTTGTGTTTGTTGATTAAACCATTCACGTAAAATTTTGAGTGTCATAGCTGCTTATAATTATGTAATATAATTGAATTTGTCTTTATAATATAATATCCTTAGCATACATATTATGATGGCCTAAATAGGAGGGTATTCAGTAACAGTTCGAGGATATTTAGTAACGGTTGGTTTGGAACCGTTACTAGAGGAGGGTATTTAGTAACGGTTAGCTTTGAACTGTTACTAGAGTATATTAATATACTAACGGTTCTATAAAAACTGTCACTAAAGTCCTGTTTCTAGTAACAGTTCTAAAACTGTTACTATAACCAATTTCTACCAACGGTTTATCCAACCGTTACTAAAAAAACTGTTACTAGATCTCTATTTTCTTGTAGTGACTATTGTTGACAATGATTCATAACCAAAGTTTTGGACAGAATGTCGTCATTGGATAGCATCATGAGCATCTTTTTGCTGGTATCTTTATTTGCAAATCAACTTATTAAATCGAGCTCAACAATCACAAAAAAGGAAAAAAGAAAAAAAAGGGTAAATTTCACTTACCTCCCCTGAGGTTTCTGACAATTACAGGGATCTCCCCTAAAGTTTCTAAAATTCCACTGACCTCCCCTACTTTTGAAAATAAATGCCAAATTCCCCCCTCCCGTCAATTTGTGGCTAACGGAGTTAACTTTCATTCCAAAATTACTTTGTTACCCCTAGCTAGATAACGTCCTAACACTTGCCATTTTCCAGCAATCCTTCATTTCAACACCCATCTCCAGACCCTTCTACGCAGCGAGAGAGAGAGAGAGAGTACCAATGCTTCTTACAGAAATCGGAAGAGAAGTCAGTTGGAGATCGTTCACTGCACATCAAAATCATCGTGTTCATCATGTTCAAGATGTAGATCGAAGTGCAACAAAACCCTAGTTTAGGCTTTCTGGAGATCTGAAGCGGAAGCTCGAAGTCCGCATCCTCAGGTATGAATCCTACCTCATCTTGAAGTCTGTGTTGTCGTTTTGCAAAGATAAATACTATTTTGTATTTTGATCAATAATAGGGTTTTGATTAGGGCTATTTGACAAAAATTTGGGGGTTATTTGACGAAAATCGTTGTTTGGGTTTTGAGTCTGGGTTGATGTTGAAGTTACTGATAAGAACCATATAGCAGTGGGAAAGCCACTCTGCGTAGTGGGTTTTGGGTTTTGCTTTGGAATTTTGGAATTTTTTCTCTCTCTACTATGTGTTTCTGTTTCTGTTTTTTTTTTCTCCTGGGTGTGAGTAGATGTACGTCTCAATTGAGAATGCAAATGAGTCATAGCAACGCCATGGGATCTCGTTTACCAAAGTGAATTGCTGAGCCAACTTTGTGTACCAAAAGAAAACACTAATGAATGAGATGCTGTTTTTATATTTAAAAAAAAATTGTACCGTAATTGAATGATTTGCCATTAGAAGGGTATACCATAAGAAACTAGGACAGTTCATTGAATTTGTCCCTATCTTCAGTTTGTCAGTTCTTACTTATGCATGTTTGGTTTGAATTTTTTTACCTTTTTTTTTTTTGACATTTTCTGATCTGTTCTTCAATTTCTTCTTCAAAATGCAGAATGTGATGAAAATGGAGCACCTTTTTGTGGATGTTTTTGTGCAGCATCAAGGCAGGTCCTTGCATATATCTATGATGC
This sequence comes from Vaccinium vitis-idaea, assembly GCA_963854785.1. Lineage (NCBI taxonomy): Eukaryota > Viridiplantae > Streptophyta > Magnoliopsida > Ericales > Ericaceae > Vaccinium > Vaccinium vitis-idaea. The sequence goes on from OY978218.1 coordinate 34,867,645, forward strand.
TTAGAATAGCATATTTCGGAATTAGGAACAATTTTTTTGTGGATATCAGGTTGACTTTTGTGGATATCATCAGTTATACCATTTTCGTGGATATCAATTATAACTCTCTGCGAATATATATAGGATACATTATGGTGTTGGGATACACCCACTTTTGCAAAAAAATGCTCATGTAGCTGTTATGTAATGACATTCTGAAAAACCTAGGTGATTGTGGCTAATGTTTAGGCCTGTTATGTAATGACATTATGGTTGTTTTTATGACATTATGGATATGGAATTGGCTTATGTAATTGGCTGATTTTTGTCCACTTTGGATGGTGGATTAACAGGTGCTTAAGTGAATGTTTTGCCTTGTTGAGATGCCTCCTTAGGCCTTAGCAGATGGTATTCTGAGCAATCCAGTTTGATCCAAATTTTTGGGTGTGGTTGATGATGTTTTATATTCAATCTAGTCTTTCAATGGTAGAAGAGGACATGTCCATGCTAAAAAAAAAAGTAGTGTTATGCTCTGCCAGGTACAAGGAAAAACAAATAAGAGACAATACATTTTTTCCAAATACAAGGGGGGAAAAATATTAAGAGAGTACATTTTTTCCATAGACAAGGAAAAAAATTAGTGTACATTTTTTCTAGTTACAAGGGAAAAAAATAAGAGAGCGAGATGTTGGATTGTGTTATGCTCTGCCAGTCCTTTTGGTGGGGGTGTACTATAAATGGAAGAGTGAGAGAAAGGGGTAAAATGGGCATTTAGAGTTAAAAACTTGATGACATCATCATTTTCTGTCAACTTTTCTAACGGAAGTAACGGGAAGGGAGGTATGTGACAATTATTTTCAAAAGTAGGGGATGTCAGTGGAATTTCAGAAACCTTAAGGGAGGTCCCTGTAATTGTCAGAAACCTCAGGGGAGGTAAGTGAAATTTACCCAAGAAAAAAAGAAGGTATTACTACGACAAATTTCAGTTTTATGTTTTAGTTTGTATTGTTTTCAACTTCGTGTTTGTTTCATTGTGTACTACTACTTCCGTCCTATTTTAATAGTCATTATTTTATTTTGAGACGTCCCAAAATAAATATTCCCTTTCCAAAACTATCAACAAAGTACATACGCTTGATAAAATAAAATTCGTGTTCATGTATTTAAATAAAAGGAGTACTATTTGGTATCAATCAAATTTCAAATTGGAAAGCATATTTAGAAAGTAAAATGCCTTTTAGAGCAATTATTACTACCTTAAAAATTTAAAATCTTCAAAAGTGACTATGAAAGTGGAATGTAGGGAAGTGGGATTGAATCGATTGATTATGCAACCGAAAATTTTGAAATAGGAACCCGGTGATTTTTTGTTTCTCTTATGATGTGGCACTCTCCAAACCACTCTCTGGACTCTCTCTCTCTCTCTCTCTCTCTCTCTAACTTATCCTTACAGCCTTGTTTTTTATTTGATTTTAGGCAGCAAATAAGTAAACTATATTTGTTAAAATCAACCCATTTTATCAAAAGAAAATGGGTAGATTTTAGCAAATAACTTCCTCCTTTGCTAAAATTAAATGGAAAACAAGGCCTCATTTACTAAAATCAAATGGGAAACAAGGTTGCGCATAGCTGCATACCCTTTCAAGTTTTCAATTTTTTATCCTCCACCCCTCCCCTTAACTACCTCTACTAGCTAGCCCTCCTCTACAGAGTCTACACCAATCTCTCGATTAATTATTTTGTGGTCCAGTACTAAATATATGGACATTATAAAAATGTGGTGAGAAAAATGTCACGCATTACATTGCGGTGTTCTAACTTCTAAGACCACCTGCTGACCCCTGAGTTGAAAACCTTTCCCGGGATATGCATATCTTTTTAGTTATTTTTGTAACTTTGGCCCATATAGAGTATATTTTGTTGTCTTTAGCTTGTTATCCTTGCCCCACAAATAATGCACTTTTCCCAAATGTGCTGGAAATATTTACAACATTACCCAAATGATTCACCGAATTTTCCCTGATTTTTTTCTTTTTTTTGTGATCCCACCATTTTAACACACTCCCCCTCATAGGCAAAAAAGTGGAGATAGTCACATTTATGATTTTTTAACTCCCCTCTTTCTCTCTCTCTCTGCCCTAAGTAACATGATATACCACATTTTGTTTTTATGCATTGAATAGAACTCTTTTGGTTTATTACTCTATTATACTCTCTCCGTTCTATTTTGATATTCCTCAGCGAAAATACGTACAATTTTCAGACAAAAAATAAAAGTATTTCAGTTCATAATTTTTTAATTTTTCTCACCAAATTAAAAAATTAATAGAGATCTTTAATTACGAAGAAACTCAAAAAATCATGTACGAAAATACTTTAATGTTTTATCTGAAAATTAATTTGCGCGTAACTTCATTAGGAACCATCAAAATAAAACAAAGAAAGTAAATATTGTAGATTCTTGACCACCCTAATGATAAATCATGTGTCTGCCGCTAGGCCTCATTGCTTTATTTGACGACAAGATTTGGCTCATGACTATGGAATCGATTCAGACGACAAAACGACATATTTACCAACATAAATAAGGAGCGCTTTTTCTTTGCTGTTGTTATTTTGTTTTTTCGCTACCTTTGTGGAAATTTTGTTTTTTCTCCTCTTAATGTAACTTTTGCAAACTCCCTAGGGTTGTGAGTCTGTGTGAAATCTTATGGATTCATTTTCGTTTGTTGGGCTACCCATTTGCTGGGATCTCTTCCTTCTCTTCTTTACCTTTTTTTTTTCTTTTTCTCAGCAATCAACAGAACAATTTTGTTCACCTTTCGTTTTGTTCACGAGGGTATACTTATTCTCTGTTTCACTACGATAATCATAATCATTCTTTTTGTTTAATTTTTATTTTGATCGGCAAAAAAAGTTTATTAACTCAACTAACACCAAGTAGAATGAGTTTTTTTTATTATTTGAAAGGGCAACAAGATTTATTAGAACGAACTCAACAATGGGCCAAGTAGAACGAGTTAAACGGATTGACAAATGTGGAAGCAGACTACGGTCCCGTACGTGGACGTAACTTTATTTTAGGGGGAACCTCGTAAAATCTTGGTGTCTCGTGGTTTGGTTGTGTTCTTTATTTTCGGCTCTAATTTACTTATTGTTGGTTATTGTGGATTACAATACAATTAGCATATTCTCTTTTTACATAGGAAGAGAAAAATACCCCCAAAAAAAAATTCTTGCTAGTACTTAACACCAAGCTACCATGACTTACCTTGAAAGCTAAGCTGCCATATTGCCCTAGCTACGAAGCAATTAACACAACCCTCCTCTCCTTGACAACTGAATTTATTTATTAGGTGGCTATATGCCAAAACTCAGGTTAATCGGATATTTTTAAGCGTTTGAGCTATGAGTTTAAATTTTCAGTCAACATTTTAAAGAAAATTCTTAAATAAACTCTTAGAAGATGCAATTATTGATATTCGATTGAGCTCAATTTTTAACAAGGTCCTCTAGAAAATGAATGTGGAAAAATTAAACAATTTCAATGAACAAAGTGAGACACAGAATGAGCATACCCTCGCCGAGTGTGAACACAATTGCACTCGCAATTAACTCATTATCTAGAACTTGGGGATGCTCTAGTGCGGCACTGCATTACACGGTTGTAATGCAACATCGGAGTTGTTGATCGCGTAATCAACAGCTCGGGTTTCACCTTGTCACTTGAATGATCCGAGTCGTCCATTGAGAGATCAAATCTGAGCAATTAATTTCCAATATTCTGGGTGTGGTTTGTATAGTCGCACATTAAAATCTTCGTACTGACAGCACTGTGTGCACCCACTAGTGCAGTAAACATCATGATTTTGATGCGTCAATCAATGCGAATCACACACCACCACTCATGCATCACCAATAATTTGACAATACACCACCAACGAAAACTACCCAAAAACCAAGGGACCCGACTAGGGGTAGAAAGGGAGATGTCTAGAAAATGTATCGGCTTGGGGATCTATTTTTGGGTCCCACACGAGTGTTTTGATTGAAACGGTGAGACTTTGGTTCGATCACTTTTAATCGTCCGATTGAGTTGAAATTTTGTGAAGTCCCTCGGAAAAATGTTTTAAGAACAATAAACGGTTCGGATCACTCGTGTGGGAGCCAAAAGTGGGTCCCCGAATATAATCGGTACATTTTCTGGATATCTCCCTCTGTACCCATATGTTAATTTGCTAAAATCACCCCATGATTTTATCAATTCTCTTTAACACTCAGTGATTTTATCAATTCTCCTTAACACTCATACACAAAACTCAAGTAATTTTATCAATCCTCTGATTTTATGAGATTTCTCACATAATCAAATGAAAAATCCACTCCGAGAAGATCGATTGGCTAAAGAGGAGGGAGGGAGGGAGAGAGAGAGAGAGCGAGAGAGAGAGAGAGAGTAAATCTTACCAATAATTTGACAAGATTTACTAACCACTTCATGCATCATCACCATAATCTCTTTAGGTTTTTTTTTCTTTCTTTTTTTGCAATTTCTTTTTCTGAAGAAGACGAGTTTTTCAATTTCTTGAATTGGAAATATGGTCCATGCTTTTTTGTTAGAAAGTTGATAATGGGCCATGGATTTGAAGTTTAATTATAAATGATATGGCCGTGGCTGTATGATGGGAACAAAAAGAGGTGGTAGGTCAGTTTTTTTTTATAAATGTTGCACCTCATAAACTTATGGGAGGAGACTGTAATTTCGCGAACATGTGGGGGAATCTGTTTAAGATCAAACCTTAGGGGAAGTCATTGTAATTATCCAAAAAAAGAAACAAAGAAAGAAATGTGTTCAATGGAAGTCCCTCGTTCCTCCTATATAGTGGGTATCCCTCTTGTCTAGAGGATTGAAAGCATATTGTAGAGAGAGAGAGAGGAGAGAGGAGAGAGATGAGTGAAGCTGGTGGTGCAAAGGAGGAGTTGGGGGTGGTGGAGAGCAGAGAATGGTATTTGTCTGCCTACGCACCGGACGGTGTGCCAACGTCCGAACATCTCAAACTCCGCACATTGAGCTTGTCACTGGGCCCTGATTCAATCCCTGACCAACACACTGCCCTACAGCTGCTATGGATCTCCGTTGATCCGTATCTACGGTCCAGAATGACTGGCCACAGCGAGGGGCTGTTCTTTTCCCAGTTTGAGCTCAATCAGGTTCGCACATTACATCTCCATTTGTCTCGCCCTTCTAAGTAGGCTCGGATCGGCAAGTAATCAAGCCAAGCTCGAGTTTAATTGCACTGGCTCATTTAATAATCAACAAAGCTCGGCTCGTTTGTAAACAAACCGAATTTGAGCTTGAGTTTTAAGCTCGTATAGTAAACGAGTCGAGCTCGAATACCGCAAAGTAGGCTCGGCTCGTTTGTACTCCTACTTTTGATGACTGATTATTAAGGGTGAGGTCCTACTATGGTATTTTTGGTTTTCTGGGTATTTTGGCATTTTCACGCATTCCAACGCAGGTGCGGAATCATAAATTTATCGGTAGTGGGGTCAATTACGTATAGCACAAAAACATTCTTTTTCGTAATTGATAATGGGAAAAAATGCACTTAAATGTTAAAAGAAAAGGAGTTAAGTAGATATCTATTTACTGAAAACTACATATTATTGCGTTTACAATTGACGACGATTTTTCGTATTTTGAAATCGTAGAATGATAATTTCTGTTGTGATGCTATAACATGTCCCTCTAGCTACTATTGCGGTGTAGTCATGAGTCGTGGGAGAATTTTCTGGAGTTTGGTACCTTGCCAACTACCATTTTTGGCTATTTTTGTTCTTTTATCTGTATTTCTTTTCTTCTGTAATATTTTGTTTTCCTTTAATGAAATATTGTTTTATTTGCTGTTTAAAAAAAAAAAAAACTGTCCCTCTTCTATTGCAAAGAGAAAAAGAGGGAAAAAAATCACAGTTTAAGAAATTAATCACTTCAAAGAAATTAATCATTCCAACTTTGATTAGTTCCATTCCAGTCTTCAAATCATACATTACAAAATTGGTAGGTTCTGTTTTTCGCGCGCGAGAGAGAGAGAGAGAGAGAGAGAGAGAGAGAGTGTTTATAAGCGAATGTAAAAGGGCAGGGATTGGTAGTTTTAGACAACTCTCAAGCCAAAGACATATCAAACATGGGGCAAGTTAATAAATTCACCCAAAATATACACCTTTTATTTTTCTTGGCAAAAGAAAAATTATTAATCATTGAAAACAAATTACAACGATTAAAGGATCCTAGGCATATAGGCATCACAACAAAAACCGGACATCCCAATAAAATTGGCACCCCCGTTCCAATGGGAATGCCACCTCAGTGGGTGGGGTCAAGTGACACCACTTGACCCTTCATGCCTCCGCCCTTGTTGCAACGCAAGTCATTCTCCTCGCATACATCACCAAAATACCATGAATGATATTCTTAGCAAAAACTACATCCACTTTTAACTACATGTGAATTATAGTAAAAATACAATAGCGAAAACTCGCTCTAAGTTTTCTGAAGCATAATCACGTGGTGTTCAAAGGGCCTTATTCTCCACACATGAGTAGTCATACACTTAATGATGGAGTCCCCACTGTGTTTTTTCACTCTCTCTGGTAATGCAGGTACTGACTGAATTTGGGATAGGAAGGGTAATTCGGTCCAAGAGCAGTGAATTCAGCGAGGGTGATATTGTAATTAACCCTTATTCTCCTATTGCGGAGTACTGTGTGGTGCCAGCTGCTTCACTTAGAAAGATTGACGCTGGGATTTCATTGCCCGATTATCTTAGTTCGCTTGGTATATTACTTTTTTTCATGTACATCTATAATATTGCACATTATGATTTACTCATTTGACCCTTGTGCTAGTTATACTTATTTTTGACATGCAACGTGGTTTGTGTAAAATGAAAATCAGGGGTACCTGGATTTACTGCTTGGTTGGGGATAGAGGTCCTTGGGAACGCTAAGCCAGGATCAAATGTATTCATATCGGCGGCAGCCGGAGGTGTCGGAATGTTTGCCGGACAGTTGGCGAAGCTTAAAGGGTGTCGAGTCATCGGAAGCACGGGATCTGATGAAAAGGTACTTTTGGGCGCAATTTAATTAGAGGTGACATTTAAAGATTAGATTAATAACCTTTGCTAAGGTAACTTGGCCCTTGCGCAACGATGATTTATAAGCTAATATTCATGTTCTTTAGTGTTTTTTACGAGTTAGTCTTCGTTCGATCGAGTCGTATTGATCATAAGCGAAATATATAGTCTCGATTCTTCCGTGACAATTGTGATTCATTCAGGTGGATGCTGATATTCAATCACATTTTACTTGTTGCAGCCTAGTGCTAGGCATACCATGACTTACAAAATGATATGTTGAATCTTAGGTTCAATATTTAGCATCATATAAAAATCCTAAGTTGCACAAAGCGCATGCAAGTGTGAAAGCGGGAGCGAAGAGATATAAACACTTAGAAGAATTGACTGAGCCGGGGGGGGGGGGGGGGGGGGGAACACCTAGAAGAAATGTAAGTGAGAGTGTCTTAGAACATCTTCACTAAATGTGGTAATTTCATATTTTAGGTAACCTTTTTAAAACCTTCATAGTTAGAGAAAATATAATTCTTACAAATCACTTTAGTGAAGTAAAATTAATCTTCTGTTGGAGTATTTTTTATTTTATTTTTGGTAAACTAATTGATACCAACTGAAAGCTAGTGAAAGCGGGAGCGAAGAGATATAAACACTTAGAAGAATTGACTGAGCCGGGGGGGGGGGGGGGGAACACCTAGAAGAAATGTAAGTGAGAGTGTCTTAGAACATCTTCACTAAATGTGGTAATTTCATATTTTAGGTAACCTTTTTAAAACCTTCATAGTTAGAGAAAATATAATTCTTACAAATCACTTTAGTGAAGTAAAATTAATCTTCTGTTGGAGTATTTTTTATTTTATTTTTGGTAAACTAATTGATACCAACTGAAAGCTATGTGCTCTGTTCAAGGTAAATAATTAAAAAAAGAGTGATTTCTAACCCTTTTTTGATAAGTGTACTTCTCTTTGTATTTTATATCAAGCGGTGTACTTATAAAAAAAAAGGGATGTAGAAATCATTTCCCCATACTTGTATCAAGTAATTTGCAAAACGGTTAGCGTCCTCACCAGGCTCAGTAAATATTGAGTTAAATTAACCCCAAAAATCCACTTTTGTATTTTAGCTATTCCCCACGTATCAAGTAATTTGCAAGACGGTTTAGAAGTAAAGCCAACACAGCTTTGTTTTCCTGACACCACACGCGAAATGAAGAAGCTTTTCTTCCTTTTGGAGAGTTTTGGGTGTTCTTGGAGCATTGCTCCAACAACCTTCTACGCAATATATTTATGTGAGATTCATACACTGGCGGGTGGTCCGGGTGGATCTCACACAAATGTGTGGTGTGGGAGGCCTTTGGAGCATTGCTCCTAAAGCAATTGATAGTTTTTTTTATGCATATATTTCAATTTTAGTTCGTTTTATGTTATTTACATATTTTTATATCTAATTCTCACATCATGGTTGATTCCGGTTTGACCGCAGTTGAACCTGTGCCCCATCCATCCGGTCCCTTTTGTCAGTTTGTTCACCGAACCAATTTTCAAACTATTGGGCATGAAGCACTATAACAAGTTGAACTCTATTCTCCATAGTGGGGGAAGAGAGAAAGGAAGGGAAATGATTTTCAAATCTCCTTTTAGTTCTTTATTGAGGCTAAACTTACTCCTAGCACTACCCACACATGATGCAGCCTTAGCTTCCGTCTCGACATAGGTGTGATGACGGGTACCCCACACTTCCTTTTTACTCTTTCTAGTTTAAAAAAAAAATTAATAATAAAATTCACAAGTCCAATAGTCAAAGGGCTCAGCTAACCAACCCTCTTCACCAATTCAACCTCATAGGCTTATAGGCCCAAATAAAGACGGGAACAGTGGGCCTCAATAGATACCCAATAGTACTTATTGCCAGCCTTCATTCTGAAAGAACACAAGTTGAGCCTCAGTCTGGGCCAATTTTTCACTCAGAAAGGGTGAAAGTAAAACGAATATTAGTACCTCTTTGTTTTCATAACCCCAAAAAAAAGGGCTTTGGAATAATTCTTATTCATTTGATCATCATTTTTAACTGAGCCCACAACAACTAATACTGAAACAATGGATATATATTAAAACTATCGAAAGCTCATTTTTCGTTCAAGAAACGAAGTGGGTGGGAAAAAACAATTGTTTTTGGGTTAATTTCACTAACCTCCCCTGAGGTTTGCATTAATGTCACTGACCTCCCCTCAGTTTTCTGATATTCCACTGCGCTCCCTTGCTTTACAAAATAAATGTCAGATTCTCCCTTTTCCGTCAATTCCGTTACAAAACCGTTAAGTCCATCAGATTCTCTCCTTTTATCCCCATTTTACCCCTCCCTCTTACCCTCACAACTATAAATACACTACCCCACTCAAAAAACGTTAATTTTTTTTTTCTTTTAATTGTACACCATTTTTATTTTATTTTGCCCAAAAAAATGTCCAAATCTGGGCAAAATCTGTGTTCCATTTTTTACATTATAAGGACATTTTTTTATTTCCAGATTTTTCATGAATGACTTTAATTTTCGCTTTGGAAATAAAAAAAAATGTCTTATAAAGTTAAAAAAAAAACTGTGAAGAGAAGTTGCAAATCTAATTATCTAAGTTAAATAAAAAAAAATGGTGTACAATTAAAAGAAAAAAAAATTAACGTTTTTTGAGTGGGGTAGTGTATTTATAGTTGTGAGGGTAAGAGGGAGGGGTAAAATGGGGATAAAAAGAGAGAATCTGATGGACTTAACAGTTTTGTAACAGAATTGACGGAAAAGGGGGAATCTGACATTTATTTTGTAAAGCAAGGGAGCGCAGTGGAATATCAGAAAACTGAGGGGAGGTCAGTGACATTAATGAAAACCTCAGGGGAGGTTATTGAAAGTAACCCATTGTTTTTTCACACGTATATATGGTTAAACCTTTGTTTTTCTACCGAAGGACGCAACAATTTTTTTAATCTGATGGTTAACCTCTGAGATCTGCTCTTAAATTACTTCTTTTGAAATATTTATGCTTCTGATCATCTTAGACAATCGGTTGATGATTAAAAAAAAATCTTACAGGTGAAGTTATTGAAGGAGGAATTTGGGTATGATGACGCATTCAATTATAACAAAGAGACGGATTTCGATGCTGCTTTAAGCAAGTAATTCGTTTTCTGATTTCTGTATTTCTTTTTTCCGCATTGAAAATTAGCCAACATAAAGATATCAATGAATGTATGGTTAAATTTCATATGATTATTAAAGCAGAATTCCAAAAATGTTTCAGGTACCTCCCGAATGGAATTGATATTTACTTTGAGAATGTGGGAGGAAAGATGCTGGAGGCTGTACTTAACCATGTCAACCATGGTGCCCGTATTCCAGTTTGTGGCATGATTTCTCAATACAATAAGGTACTTTAAAATGATCTCAATAACCATGTCAAGTTCTGTATATACACTTGTTTTGTTTTGTTGTCTGTTTTTTCATTTAAATAAAAAGATATTCAAGTTGCCTGGAGGTGGGTTTAGTTTTTGAAAATAGTGGCAATCGAAGAGTAATTGCATTCTTTTGAGACTCTCTCAATGCATTTCATCTACTAATGTATTGGTTTAATCATTTGATCTTTTGTGATTAATGAAACTTTTCTTCACTGTTCCAAAAACAAGAAGCATTATTCATAAATATTTCCACCAGCATGCTCATTATTTTTTTGCTTGTGAAATCAAAATTTTCACCACTGAACTATTAAACACTTCTCTTTACCCCTTAAATATTTCTCCAAATTGCTCCAATTCTAGTCTTCACACATGTAACTAAGAAGAGTCCTGGAACCAATGTCTTATTTGAAATGTCGAAACTGTTTTGTCATTATGGTCCGCTTGACATATTGCAGTCCAATTTGATGGAAGAAAGGCTACATTGCATGGAAAATGTTCACACTTTACTCTCCATTTTTATATGACAGTACGTACGTTGTCAATTGAGACACATTGACGAAATTTCAATAAACGAAGGACCAAGTTGAGAAAACATGAATTTTAAGGACTGACATGAGAATTGAACAATATTATGGGGATGAAAAAGTTACTTTACCATCCATGCATGTTTATCCTTTTTCTTTTTTTCTTTTTTCTTTTTTCTTTTTGTCGACGGTCAGGGATGTCTGGACTAACTTACGGACACCTCGACTATTCCTCTCCCTATCTTACAAATATAAATTATGGGACTTGTGCTTTTTCCTAACCGTGGAGCATGTCATTTCATGTTTCAGAGATGGACAGAGAGAGAAGGAGTGAGGAACTTGCTGAACATGGTGGGTAAAGAAGTAAAGATGCAAGGATTTTTGGTGGGTTCATATTTGGATAGATTTGGGGATTTTATGGAGGAAATGGTGGGGCACGTAAAACAAGGAAAGATTCATTCCAAACACAAGATTTACAATGGGATTGAGAGCTTCTTGGAGAGTTTTGCTTCCCTCTTCTCTAGCTCCAACAGTGGAAAAGTTGTCATTCAAGTTGTTTAGTATGGCATGTATATGTTGAAACTTTATCAATACTTATTGTATTTGTGGATGACTTAATAATTAAGTCAGATTATTTTCTGTCTGTATTTGAAAAAATGCGTGTTAATTAATCTTGCAGAGATTTTTTTTTTTTGGATTATTAGTTTGTCTCGACAAGATCATGATAAGGAAATTAGAAAAAAACAATCAATTTTGGATTTTTTTTAGTTTTGTTGCTTACATCATCTGCTAACAGCCTAACAGGGAGGGAAAATTGCAACACAGCTCATAACCTTATGGGAGGAGACTGTAATTTCTAGAAAGTGAGGAGGGAATCTGTTTTAAGATCAAATCTTAGAGAAGGTCATTGTAACAATTTTCCCAAAAAAAAAAGATATGGATCTCCGTTGATCCTTATCTAGGCTCCAAAATGACCGGCCACAACGACGGGCTGTACATTTTCCAGTTTCAGCTCAATCAGGTTCGCACATTACATCTCCAGTACCATTGCCATTAGCCACGCCCTTCTAACTAGACCCGACTCGGCCGGCAAGCAATCAACCCAAGCTCGAGCTCAATAGTGTAAAACGTGAGTTGACTCGCTTGTATAGGCCCGCTTTGCTTACACAGGCTCGTTTAGTTAATCAACACGGCTCGGCTTGTTTGTAAATGAACCAAATTCGAGCTTGAGTTTCAGGCTTGTATAGTAAATGAGCCGCCGGGGCTGAGTTCGAACATTACAAAGTTAGGCTTGGTTCTGCTTGTTTGTACTCCTGCTTCTGATGACTGATTATTAAGTGCTCTCTGGAGCACTGATAGGTGCGTGGAAAGCTTGCTTTTTTAGCGTCTAAGTAGGGTGGTTTAGCATGTTAGACGTGCGTTTTGAGCTTTATTTCCCATTTGATATATGCACGTGGTGTTTTTCTGTGTTGAACGTATTTTGCAGGTAATTTAGGGTTGTGGGTGCAATTTCGTGACATTGTGAGTACATGCACGTAGACCGAAAGTGGGAATTGAGCGGATTTTGCATGAAAGTGTTCGAAACCCGTCGGGAGCGCTACACTAATTCTTTGGAGCGCTCAAGATTGGCACAAAAGGGTCCAAAAAATGAACAGAAAGTTTTGGAGCGCTACACCTAAAGTGGTGTAGCGCTACCGGTTGGTTAGAGGTCAACAGTCAACGCAAGGAGCAGCCGGTCAACGCGCAGGGGTAGCGCTACCCCATTTCTTGGTAGCGCCACCGGGCGCTTAGCGGGCGCAGTGAACGTCGTCGTTTGGTCATTCGCGAAGGATATTTCCGGATTTTCTTTTGGTTTTTCCTTAGGATTACTAAGTTTAGTATAAATACTCTTGTTAAAACCCTGATTAGGGTTCCACGAATTATTTCCTAGTTTTTACTTTTCGAAGTTTTCGGCTACAGTTTTGAGAGCTTTCAACATTCAGCAGTTCCATTCAAGTTTATTTCCGGATTTCCAGCGTTTGGATCGGTTTTTCGTATTGATATTCAAGTTCGTTCTTTATTGCAATCATCGGTATCGTTTTCTATCTTTATTTTTATTCGTCAAGCATGTTTAGATCTAGGTTAAACATAATTTCTGTTATTATTAGCATTATGAGTGAGTAGTCGTTTCGAGTGCGGCTGCGGGGTGAAGGCGCCGCACGTCTAGACTAACCAATGTTTCACCTCGGGGCCGAATTAACTCAACTTTCAAGCAATTTTAGGAAACAGAAACTTTTCTAACAAACAAACCCAGGCATTACCGGAATTCGAATGCGCACGGAATCTAGTGACAGGTGGTGCGCATTTGTTAGGACGCCTTTCTTTTATTCTAAAATCAGTAAAAAGAGGAATTGTGGCCCGAGTAAATATCAGTTAGACTAGTCGCGGACGCCGGATCCCCCCCAGCTGCGCTCTCTTTATTAATTTGCATCCAGTTAAATTAGCTTAGTAATCTAGTCAATTAATTTCATCAAATCAAGGGGTGGCTACCTCAGAGCCAGGTAAAACTGCACTTCCACACTTTTGAGTCAAGCACTTAAGTCGTCTCTGTGGTTCGACTCCGGTACTTCCGGATTTATTGTGCTACACTGGTCGAGAGTCCTACCCTTGGGACGCGTCTTTGTTCGTCTTGTTTTTAGTTACCTGGTCGGTCAAGCAAGCACAATCACGTTGCGTTCAAGATACCTTATTTACCACACGTAAGTTTGATAGTCAAACACTTAATGATGGAGCCCACACTATAGCCGTGAAGGCGTGAAGGCCTTAAAGCACAACGTGTACTCTAGTCTTGGTCAATATATCCCTTCGAGCCTCAGAATCTAGTGTTTTTTTTTTTTTTTTTTGGTCCATCGGAAAGCAAAGAACGAAATACAACATACAACCAAAATCGAAGAACAGCAGCGCAACGATCAACCCAAAGCCATTCAAGACAGGGTTCCAGAGAAGCTAGATCTGCATCCAACTTCCACTGTCTCCGGGGTCTTACCCATTGCCGCCGACGACGTCGCTCCGCTGCTGTCAAAACCCGTCTACCGCCGCCTCCAACGGAAGCCAATGGAAGCCGGGCCTCGAGAATGGTGATGTGCATCACAAAAATGAGGGGGAGAATAGATCTCAACCCAAAAGCACAAGAGATGGAGAGAGGAGAGGAGAGAGTGTTAGGAGCTTAGGGATATAGACTGAGGGGAAGGGATGAAGGAAGGGAAGAGGGGGGGGGGGGGGGGAATGGAGGGGGGGAATCAGGGGAAAGGGGGGGCGGCGGGGGAGAAGAAAAGGGGAAGAAAAAAAAAACCCTAAAAGCTCACACTTTCACTCTCTGGTAATGCAGGTATACTGACTGCATTTGCGATAGGAAGGGTAATTCGGTCCAACAGCAGTAAATTCTCCGAGGGTGATATTGTAATTAATCCTTTTTCTCCGGTTGCGGGGTACTGTGTGGGGCCAACTTCTTTACTAAAAGAAAGATTGACGCTGATCCAACGTCTGGGATTTCATTGCCCGATTTTCTTAGTTCTCTAGGTATTTATTTTCTTCATGTAAATCTATAATGCCCTTAAAAAAAATGTAAACCTATAATATTGCACTGCATGGACGGATCTAGGGGGTCACGTTCCTCTGCTAACCCCACTCATAACTCCGGAAAAATATATTAATATTATATTTTATCGTAATTATGTAATATAACGTTATATTTAGCATACACTCTTATATATATCTCACAAATAAAAATGTAGAATTGCTTTTGTGCTTATACTTTCATTGGCAGGTTCATTTATAATTATTAATTTATAAAGTGTTTGTTTATTTGAAGATTTATCTTTTAATTTTCTTTATTTTTAACTGTCGTGGAGAAATATTTTTAAAAAAGTCATCAATAAAACCATCTCGATGATTTTAAATAATTGTCAATGTTAATGTGAATCATACTCTAGAAGTTTTGTCTAAGATTGTGTGTTTATTTTTTTATTTTAAAAAAAATTGTGATCCACGTTCATAATCTCCCAAAATATACAGTGAATATCCCAGCAAATATATGTTTGATTTTGAGTTAACTCCCGAGGACCCACCGCCTTTTAAATTAAACACCGATTTTGCTTTGACAACAAATAAAATTTGACTTCACACTTTTGAATTCAACAGCCGAAATATAAGATGTTATCTTTTTTTTTTCCTCCAAATAAATAATTCAACGTGAATTATAGAAAAGATTAGAATAATGTCTAATTAAGCACAATAAGTGACTTACGATATGCGATATATAGATTTTATGTGTCAATATTTTGAGCTTATCAGAGGCTGGTGTCATAGGTTTCGGTCGTGAGACGCACGGCATCCCCTTTAGCGGTGGCGGCTGAGAAAGAGGGGCGTACAAGAGAAGATAGGTGGGTGGGTGGGTGGGTGTGTGTGTGTGTATGTGTGTGTGTGTGTGTGAGAGAGAGAGAGAGAGAGAGAGAGAGAGAGAGAGAGAGATAGAGAGAGAGAGAGAGAGAGTGTGTGTGTGTGTGTGTGTATGTGTATGTCATTTTATAGCACCAGAATATTTCACAACAAACCAATGAGGGGCCAATTCATTCGTTGGAAATTCAGACTTTTTTGAATGATGCTCAGGTTCAGGTCTTTATTTTTTTGAATGGCAAAGAAAGAATTTTATTAATCTTTGGAAACACATTACAAAGATTAAAAGGGGTCGAGGCAATAAGCATAAGCCACCACGAACCCAGAAAGAAATAACAATTGGTTAACCAGAAGCCAACAAAAAATGAAACATTAAACAAACAACCCCTATGCCAAAAAGAAACAACCTCTATGCCTTTTACAACCAACACCACCTAAAAATCTCACTTGCAAATATATGTCTCCAGCCCCCATTTATTCTCCATCCTCCCAGAAAAACCCTTCACCGCTGCCCCATGCTCCTGGAAACTCTCATCTAGGGACACGGGGTGGCTGCTGTGCAGCCACTACACAGCAGGTGCTGTGACCCATCCGAACCGTTCGTTGCTCGGATGGACGGCCCAAATTTCACCTCAGCACCTTTGCATCCGAATTGTTCGTTGCCACGCATGCAAGATGAAATCTGGGCCGTCCATCCGAGCAACGGACGGCTCAGATGAGTGCACACAACACTTGCTGTGCAGTGGGTGCACAACAGACACCCCAAATCCCTCATGTACCTTATTCCATTGCCCTTGTTAATTAAATAAACCCATCTGAATATTACTCCCTCCGTCCGGATTTGTTAGTCCATTTTAGGAGTTCGTGCCACTTTTCAAATGATTATATCTTAAAATTTAATGTTTTATGCAATTTTAAAAACATTGTCTTATAGAATTAATCGAGATCTATCAAACAAGATCCATATTGGACATATAATTAGTTACCAATTTAAAGATATCACTAGTTTTTTATCCGGTTACATTAGAACGAGGGACAAACAAATCTGGACGGAGGGAGTAATATCACCAGCTCACGTAACTCCAGCACCTAACACCGCAACAATCCACCGCCGCAAACCTCGAACTTCACCTCCTCCTCCATGAGTTGTCGCTGCCGATGTATGAATCCTCCATAGTTGCCACAACCCGCTATGTAGACTTCACCTCCTCACCCGTACCCACCGCTGTCCAAATTTTGGACCCCCTGCCGTTGAATAATTGAATCAAAGATGACATTGAGCTCTTTCCTTGTCAAGAGCAACCATGTCTGCGATTTTACTACCTACCTCTTCTTCGTCACCTTGATAGCCAAGTCCCATCATCTTGTTAACTTCACAAATAATTTGAGCTTCACTCAGAAAAAGTCCTGTTCCTGTTAGCCATCCCATTTGAAGAGATGGATGCTGCTGCCACAACAAATCTCAAGACGACACACTTCTGTTTGACCCTTCCACCTTTTTGGTTTTGTGGATTCACCTTAGAAAAATCAAGAATGTCATTCAAGGATTTCCTCTTCTTCTTACTTTTTACCCCTTTAATGACATTTCTGATATTGGAGACGAAGGATAAGAAAATTGGGGGGGGGGGGTGAATAGGTTGAACTCCTGTTTTAATCCCTTTTTGGAAAGTGAAAACTCAAAATGAATATGTTAGTAATAAACAATTTAAGAGTTTGAATAAGAAAATGGAGACGAAGGATTTTTATAGTGGTTCATCAAATTGTTTAATCCACGTTTCAATGAGGTTCCAGTGAACACTCACTGGTATCCACTATGCTCAATACTTACTCCGATGTTGGATTTCACAAAAGCCAACACTTCTTTTACAAGACACAATTTGCGTCACTCAAATCTCAAACTCTGGTACACTCAGACCAGTCACTTCAACTCCTCCATCTACTGGTACACGCTGACTTGTTAACTCATAATCACACAAAATAAAGAGAGACCTAATCCTAACTGAAACACAGTGGATAAGGATCTCTTTTTTACAAGGTAGGATATGTGTTGTGGTTTGACTATGTGCAATACAAGCGTGGCTTCAAACACTACAGAGAGTAATATAAAATACTAAAGTGAAATTAACTCTCAATCTGAAGATTTGCTCGAAACTTGCTTTGTTTGAATAGCTCTGTGAAAGACTTGGCGCCAAATACTGATGAAGAGATTCCATTATATAATGACGAGAGAGATCTTAAAAAATCTTCAAGAAGCTGTTCCAACGTTCAGCAATTACTCCAATGTATACTCCTTTACGGCTTCTTGATCTGTAGAGTTAAATGCCAAGATTTCTTGTGCTAAAAAAGGTCAATAAAGAAAGCCAAAATATTTTCATGAAAAGGTGTACTAGCGCGAAAGCTAATTTAAAGTGGAATCAATTGTGTGCACACAAGTCAATTTACAATTTACTGCAAGTTTACTCTACAAAGATTTTCCAATCTAAAAAAGTCGGTTGAATCCTGCAAAATTCAAATTGAGCCGGACAAAATATAAATACTTGTCTAGGATCATGTTTGAAGAAAGTTGGGGCAAAAAATCTATAAACAATTACTGTGGTCCCATGTACAAAATCTAGAGAGAGAGAGAGAGTAGAAAAACAGAGTAGAAGCACAGAACGTTGGATACTCTGTTTGGAGTACTTCAAACGGGAACCCACCAGGGTACCCGGTTGGGTACTTCCCATGTCAGCCGCCTAGCACTCTTTCAAGGCCACTTTTGGACCAAAGAACCGACTGAGTTAGAAAACCCAAATAGGATTGTAAGGCCCAATTAAAAATCTCACAGTTGTAAGCTTATGGCCCAACTTGATCCAACAAACCTGCACTTTGAAACTATGTTAGCCCGACAAAACACAAAACTTATGCACTCAACCACAAATTTTAAACACAAAATTTTGCCAACATAAGTAAGAACCACTTTGTCACCTCCCATGAATTTAACTTCAATGTGGGAATAACCCAAATATTTGAGACGATCTTGCACATAAACCACTGAACGAGATGGGTGCGATTTCTATGACGCTTAGATATAGCCACTCATTTTCCCACCTGCGTGACAGAGATGGAAGTTTTTGAGTTTGGCTTGAACAGATCATTTTTAGCACCAAAATATGAAGTTCCAACTTCGGACTTGTATCTTTCTTTCCCTTTCTGTTGAGCTACAGGGGGATTGTTAGAAAAATTTGTAACAAGATTAGCTGTACGCTTGCCACCCATATGACCTTGTTGAGCAGGAAAGGAATTTTTATGGCTTTTTCCACCATGAAAAGCTGTACCACTGCCATACCCTTGGTTGGAACCACGATCTTTCCAGATGAAGAGATTACCCCTTTTGTTTCTTGGATCATTCAACTTAGGTCCCCAAATGCTCTTAGGATGATAAGACTTACGTTGAAAATTTGTTTATAACTAGGGGTGTAACCAGACGTTAGAATAAAACAAGCCTGAATTAATTAACTTCCGACCAGTGGAATGGCATAATCGACAGGATTGAATGGCTTTTATTTCTATCTGCAAGAAGTTGCTTGCATGGACTCTGTTCTCAACACCGATGAACTCAATTCCTGTGAATTTCATTCCTATATGCTTACCAAGCAGTTCATCGGAAATTAACTTACAGGAAATTATAGTGTAAGTCATGTTCAGGCTTCCAGTGGAAAATATTCTTCATGAAAAGCATTTTCTTAAATTTTTGTGGAACCAAACACTGGAAAATGGTTAAATTTTTTGGGTAAAACATTTAACGTCCAAACAAACAAAGCGTCGATATCTGTTATTGTAGGAGCTAGCGTAATTAGTGGCATATAACAGCTAATAAGAGTTGACCGAACATCTCAAAATTTTTGGACACTCTGTTCATGTAATTGTATATATGAAACTTACGAAAACAAAGGAAATTAATTGATCAATAATTATTTCCAATATAATGACTTCAGATGCCAAGTTGGCTCAGATCCATCGTACAAGATCCCTAATAATTTTATTTATATGCCAGGTCAACTACTAATAAACGAAAAATAACCCATATAGTGCACTTAGGTTTTTTATGTGATCAGATCGGTGATATAAGCATCTAGGCCTCCCCAGTGCATGCAGCCTCAACCTTGCCAACATTAATGGTTTTCCTTATTCTATTTGTCTCTAAATTTATTCTTTTTATCTCAAATACTTTTTATTTGACAATTCTGTTTCATTATTTCTGAAGTAGTGATAGTAATATAGTTGATGATCCGTTTATGTCAATATCAATCTTAAAAAACATATTCCAAGACAGATTGATATTTTGAATCCAAAGAAATCAGCGGTTCAGAAGTTCTAAAAAATTCGATTTGAGTTTTTCTTAAATAGTTTTAGACCACCACGGGACCCCAGGCATGCACATGTGTATTGGCGAAGTCCTGCTTTGTAGGTTTTCTCTTTGCATCCATTGCAGCATGCTTATGTATATCGATAGTACCCACTACGCGGTACATAAAAGCTGTTTAGATTCGGGACTTGGTTTTCGGAACCAAGAAAAACACACAGATCGATTTTGTTTGGATTCTGAAGCTAGGGTAGGAAAAAAGGAAGGGATTAGGCACCCCTTTTCGCCAACCAACAAAGGTTGGCCTTTACTTTGTTTGGCTTAAGACTTTTCCATTATTTATTAGTCTAATTCGCAAATACTTGGTTAATTAGCGACTAAACGGATATGGGTGATGGCAAAAAAGTAAAAGTACACAGGGTAGGAGCATGCTTAACCACCAGAGCACTACATTCACTCTTTTTAAGAAGTATACGTTGAAGTTGTATAATCATTTCTACCAATGAAGTAATTGTATTGTATAAATTGTAGGGAAAGGCTACGAAACATATCTCTTGTTTTGGGGGCGTATCATATGCATCCCTAAAGATGTTACGAATCGATCAATTCTTATGAGTAAAAAATTACGATTTTTGTTAAAAAAAATTACGAAACCAAAATTGTTGCGAATCATACGGAAAATGTTATGAATAGTATTGCTAAAAAGTTACGAAACACTAAAAAATGTTACGATTGATTATGAGGTGGCACAATATATATGAATTACAATAGGTGCACATGGTGCACACTTTTATTAGGTGTGTATTATAGCCATTCCCTAAATTATATGTATCATTATTGAAAAATGTCATATTTAAAAAAAGTTAAATCGTGTATTCATTATTCGTTACTACAAACCCTTAGGAGTTGACAACAAGTAGTTTTGCCTTGGGACTTAGAGGTTTGCTCCTATTTAAGGTTTCAGATTCGATTTTCGTTGTCAGCAAACTCTTGGGATCATGCCCGGTCGTTATCTCCAGAGCCCATAATTAGTCAACGTACACACAAAATGACGTATCATCCGGTCATAATTAAAAAAGATTACAGTATTCGCTATTGCAGTAGCTAGCTTATTTCGTTGGTATATGAAGAGTTGACCATACATTAGAAAAATTTGTTGTTTTCTGAACGTAATTTATGGGCACTCAGTTCAAGTAATAGAGTATGAGTAAAAAAAGTTAAAATAAAAACATGCATTGAATAACCGCTATTGCAGTGGCTTATTTAGTTGGCACGTGCAGTCGCGGCTCCAAAAATTTCGAACAAGATCTTCAATATTTACCTTGACTCTACTAGTTCTATTAACTAGTATATACATACAATTTTTTCATATATTAGTGTGAATAACGAAGCCAAATGATATAAAAATATATAAGATGTCACAATTTTTCTTGAAGAATTCTATATTATTAGGTCAAGTAAAATCAAATCGGGGATAAATACACTAATATAAATTTATTGTAGAAATTTGTGTGCCGAAAAGGTTCGCACTGATATTTATTTTTGTATACAGATAGTTGATTGTTACTCAGAGAGAAGTCATAGGACGATATCAACATATTAGATACTTTTTTTTCTTGATTTTTCTAATTTTTGTCTTTAAGAGTGTGCACTTTATTTTGAACTGGTGTATTAAGGATCACTACAAGAACTTACACCAATGCCGACTAAAAAAGCCGAGTAAATTTAATTTACTCGGCAATTCGTGTACCATTGCCGACTAAATTAAATTTACTCGGCAGTTGGTGTACCATTGCCGAGTAAATTATCTTACTCGTTGAAAGTATACCTTTCCCGAGTAAAACTTATACTTTAGTCGGGAGCAATGTAACGCCAATGCAATTTTTTGGTGGAAATTCAATACCGACTAAAATTTACTCGGCAATTGGTGTACCATTGCCAAGTAAATTATCTTACTCGTTGGAAAGTATACCTTTCCCGAGTAAAACTTATACTTTAGTCGGGAGCAATGTAACGCCAATGCAATTTTTTGGTGGAAATTCAATACCGACTAAAATTTACTCGGTAGTTTGTGTACCATTGCCGAGTAAATTATCTTATTCGTTGAAAGTATACCTTTCCCGAGTAAAACTTATACTTTAGTCGGGAACAATGTGGCGCCAAGGCTATTTTTTTGGTGGGAATTCAATGCCGACTAAAATTTGCTTGGCATTTGTCAATTTTTTTTAATACTAATTTTTTTTGCGCCAATTTAAAAATTCACGAAATTATTGGCAGGGTATTTTGGTATTTCCCAAGCAAAATTTAGTCAGCAATTGTGTACAATTTTTCCCGACTAACTTACTTACTCGGCATTTATCAAATTTTTTAATACTACCTTTTTTTGCGCCAGTTTAAAAATTCACAGAATTGTTGGCGGGGGATTTTGGTATTTTTCCGGCCTAAATTTAGTCAGCAATTGTATAAGGATCAATTGCCGAGTAACTTATTTAGTCGGCATTTGCCAATACCCGCTTATTTTATTTTATTTTTTGAGAGAGAGAGAGAGTTGGACAAAAAAAGAAAGAAAAAAGTGTATAAACGTGTGCAGCCCTTATTAAATTAGATTATAGAAATTATATAAAGTATATGCAGCCACCCTCTCACAGACTCACAATAATGGACCTCCACTTTCTGGACCAAATTTCGATGATCGAAACCGTTAGATGTGTTTAAAATGTGGTTTTAAGGTCCTACGCGAGGATTTGGCAAAAAATACTGCTCGGAAGGGCTTGATCGGAGTAGGTTTCTGTAAAACTATTTTACGAAAACCTGGTCCGATCAAGCTTTTCCGGGTAGTTTTTTTTTGCCAAATCCTTGCATAGCACCTTAAAAACAAGTTTTAAATTCATCTAACGGTTCCGATTTTGAAAATAATGATTAGGTGGCCTTGAAGTAGTCCATTATAGTACTGAAATTTTACTAGAAGCACTAAATGTATTCCGATCATGTGGTTGCCGATATCGGATGATCATCGATTTTGGGGAGAATGATAGAATTGATAAGCTATTAAATCGTAACGGTTTAGATCAAACATTCGGAAAAATGATTCTGCACCTACCTTTCAATTCTACACATCGAACTTACTTAGTTTTGAACCAATCTATTATGTTATAGCATAACGTACGATAGCCACACAATAGCAACACAATTATGACGATCCACACCGTTCACTTTGTTTGTGTTGATGTTTTAATGAGTCTCGCCAATTTTTTCGACTATCGGATTTTGAAAGGCCACTCATCGCAACACAATCATGACGATCCTCACCGTTCATTTTGTACAATGGCTTTTGGGGCCTATTTTTTGGTCCCACGTGAATAATCCGAACCGTTAAATGATTTCAAAATAATATTTTTGTATGGCATTGCAAAATATCAGGTCAATTGGATATATGGGTAAACATATGGGTACAGACAAGAATGCACAGAAAATGCACCGACTGTGTTCGGGGACCCACTTTTGGGTCCCACACGAGTGATCCGAACCATTCACTATTCTTATAAATTTTTTCCAAGGGGCCCCACAAAATTTCAGCTGAATCGGACGGTTAAAAGTGCTCGAACCAAAGTCCCACCGTTTCAAGCAAAATTTTTTTGATTGAAATGGTGGGACTTTGGTTCGAGCACTTGTAACCGTCCGATTGAGCTGAAATTTTGTAGAGTCCCTCGGAAAAATGTTCTAAGAATAATGAACGGTTCGGATCACTCGTGTAGGACCCAAAAGTGGGTCCCCAAATAGGATCGGTGCATTTTCTGGACATTTGGTTCTGTACGGGTAGTTGGGTCCCTTAATTTTGGAGGTAAAGTTTAAGTTATTTGGGGTATTTGGGGTTTCTCGGCATTTTCTTCCCAGCGGGTTTTGAAAAACCCCAGGAAGCCTTTAAATTTCGTACGGTGCCGGAGAAAAGGAGAGGCGCCTTCTTTTTTCCCAATTTTCCCTCAAATATTTCACTTCCCCCCTTATTTCCCCGCTCCCCCAAAATCACAAGCCCTAGAGCTCTTTTACTTCCTCTCTCGTTCTCTACACTTCTGGGCGACTGGATCTCACTCTTAGCTGCTCCTCCGCTCAGGTATGGCCTCTCTCTCTCTCTCTCCGCCCCCTCTCCCCCCGTTCTCTCTCTTTCCCCTCCTCGGTCAAAAATCAGTAGTTGAAGGTGTGAAATCCAACCATTAAGGGCAAGGTTTTTGGCTCTCTCGTGAAATCCGACCATTAAGGGTGCGAAATCCACCCATTTAGTTTGTAGCACTCTCGCCTAAGCCAATTTTTAATGGATTTAGGGTTTGGTGATGGGTTTCAAACTGGGTAGGTTCTCGATTGAGTTTCGTTCAAGACCGGTTCTGTCATTGCATATGCCCTCTATAACCACCTCTTGGGATTGGGTTTGTTTTTTGTCGTTCAAGACCAGTTTCTGTCGTCCTGTTCACGGAAGGCAAGTATAATGGGAGTAGTTTGAGTGTTTTGGGGCGGAACATGGTGTTTTCCACCGTGAGAGAGTTGCCGGTGGTGGGCGGCAGCGGTCTATTCCGGTTCGAGCGTGGGTATGTACACGCCAAGACTCTGTGGTTTAATCTCACCAGTGGGGATGCTACTATGGAATAAAATGTTTATGTTTTCCATTATTGATAGTACCTCTGTTTTTATTTTTGCTTGACATCTATGATACTGATGTTTTCTTTTTGCATCATCACACCTGTGGTTATGGTTTGTTTTGAATAAGCTACAAGTAGTTTGTTTAGCATTTAACTGATTGGAAAAGAAAATTATACTTGGCACATGTATGCCTTTCTCTATTTCTTTTGATAATTCTACTTGGCACATGTATGCATTGTGCTGCTTGAATCATTTTTCTTGCATTTTTAATTGTTTTGATACTGTCAATTTCTTACCCAAGAATTTAATGGATAGTTCCAATACTTTTTTACATACAATGGTCCGTGAACTCCGCAGAATTCAACATACGACTTTAGAACTCTCTCTTAAGCAATTAACTCATCTCAATCGGAACACCTATCTGTTTCCTTTTCCTTTTCCTTTTTCATCTAATATAAGAGCAACAACTTTCATCACCAAGCATCTATCAAAAGGTTGTAGTTACTTGGCAATTTTGGAAAGGAAAAAGTAGAAAACACCTTCGTGCTTTTAAAAGTAGTAATATAGAACTCATCACTATTCAAATATTTGAATGACCTGGTGAGCAATCAATGGAGTTTCTCCTCTAGCATATTATTGACTGTAAATGATAGTTAAATGATAAGGGAAGGAAACACGCGATGAAGCCTATTACACATTACATACCGAGTTGAATTGTTCAATTTTCTAATGTAATACATCAAGTTGAACTAGTGATATACGTCGATGCAGGATATCGGGGTGATTGATTGACGAAGAAGAGCTACTGAAAGCAGCATATCTTCCGAAAATCCAATTTTTAATTGTAGAAATGTCACGTAAGTGCTTTCGTCTATTTGAGCCTTAAAAGCAGCACGTCTATCAAAAATTATCTTTTCACGTACTTATTTGTATTGATATCCTCTCTCATTATCGTTTTTGATCATTTCAGCTATTGCTGACATAGACACCAGTGGCATTCATGCCTTGAAAGAGTTACACAGGAGTCTCCAAAGGAGAGATGTGCACAAGAAAAGAAGAGGATCCAGTTGAGTTCTATCTAGTAGAGTGTATTATAGAAGCTGTTAATGTGGAGTAAAGGGATCTTTATCCACAAAAAAAGGTATGAATATTGTCCTGAGATTTTTTTTTTTCCTTCTGTTCTTTTCCCCTCTAGTCATGAGTGTATAAATTTATGAGCCAATAGTAATGTAAAGCCTGAAGCACTTGAATTTATTTCATTTCCAGTTTTGTAATTATTTAGAATCTGAGTTGGCAAGAAGTTTTGTTACTGCTTCTTGTTGAACCAGTGCAATAATGATAGTGTGGCATCTTAATGATAGTTGTGACTGCATTTTGTTTCATCAACCAATATTAAGAGCATTTGGCAAAGTCTTTATGTTCTACTCTTTGATTATGACTTTGAGGTGAAGAGATAATACTATCATAAGATGCTTCGTTGATTTTACAGCATAATCCTTGGTATGCTATAGATTTGCATTTTGGGAGTTTGAATACGTTTTTTTCAATATTTACGGAGTAACCGTGCTTGGACAATCTTTTCAATTTGCGCTCTAGGAATATGGATTTAAGATGTTAGGTATGAACCTTTATTTTTGAAAGTTATGAATGAAATTATGTTTTCGAATTTCAATTTCTTATAATTGTAGTAGGTTTGCAATTGTGGATGGAATGATTGTTGATAGTGTATTGCATGGGAATGAAAATGTGGAAATTTTGTAATAGCTTTTGCGATTTCATAATTGGTGGAAAATTTGTAATAGGCAACCTTTGCCGAGTAAACAATGTTGGTTGCAATTATTATCCTCCATCTTCATCCTCTTGAGAACATATATTGACTAAATTTTACCCGGTAAAGTGCACACATTTACCGAGTAAAATTTGCTTGGTGATTAATACAACCATTTACCGAGTAAAATTTAGTCGGGGAATAGTGAAACCATTTACCGAGTAAATGCTTAGTCGGGGAATAGTGAAACCATTTACCGAGTAAATGTTTAGTCGGCGATTAGTTTGCCCCTTTACCGAGTAAATTTTTAGTCGGGGATTAGTATACCCTTTTACCGAGTAAAGTACTTTTTGCCGAGTAAAACATTTTTTAGTCGGCAAATACATTCACTGAAGGTCCTTCGCCGACTAACGTGCCGACTAAATAATTTAGCCGGTAATGGTTTTCAACGACTAGAAAGCCCCTTTTGCCGAGTAAATTTTTAGTCGGCATTGGTGAAATTTGTTGTAGTGGATTCTATTGTGAATTACCAAGATTGGTGAATGTTCATAGTATAAATGTTTAAACAAAATCCAATATAAATTTATCACATATCATATAAAATATAAAAGGTTTTGAAGTGTACATTGACCATCTACGGGAAAATCTTAGATTTTAGTTAGTTGTTTACATAAAATTAATTTGTGGGCTGATTTATTGAGCTAGACGTCCAAATATTTTTGAGTAGGGTGTTCAAATATTTGTACAGAGAGTTCAACAATGACTATACTAAACTAAAACTAAAATTTTTACATGTATTTTTAAACAAATATTTTTGTTGAAGGTGTTCAAGTGACCACCCTTGCCAGCTATGGGCACATGAAGAGTTGACCGAACTAATAATTGAGTATATGCAACTAAAAAACCAAAGGGAGTAATTATTCCCAAATCAACGAATTCAGATGCCATGGAGCTATTAATTAATAAACAACAAAACTCAAATAAAAAAAGACTCTAATTCCTGACTTCAATTTTTAAGTCGATGTATTGTGACAGAATGACTTGTCTCGTTAACCACAATAAGTTAGTTTTGAGTTTATCAAGAGCATTAAACTCGGAAGACTAATTTGTCTCTTACCTTCCTTCTAGTATAGTTTGGTATGCTAGTGATGGAACCCTAGCACTCTTTTTATAGATAGAGGCAGGACCAGTTTCCTTGACATACATTTATGATTACTTTCCATCAAAGTAAAACTGTTTAAGAAATCCTTCTTTATTTAATCAATAGCATAAAAGCTGGGGTCTAAAGATGCTATTGCCATATATGAAGCATTAGGGACATAATAACCATAAAAATTTAGTTTTACAATCCTCTCATGATATATATGAAAGTACCAAATTGCCCTTCATAAGAGAAAAGTGACTCACGAGACACGGGGAATTTGGTAATTCTAAAGATGCCATTGCCATCAATGACTCATCATGTCCTTGTTTCTCATTTTTATAAAATCGTTGATAACATCAAAGAAATTTTCATTTGCTAAATCTCCTAGTGATTTTATCAATTCTCCTTAACACTCATATTGCACACTCGAGTAATTTTATCTAAGGAGAACACAAAATGATTTTATCGACGCAATGATTTTATGAGATTTCCTATATGGTAATCAAATGGAAAATCCAATCCGAGAAGATTTGCGAGAGAGAGAGATTTGTTAACCATTTCATGGATCACCACCATAATCTCTTTGTTCGTTTTTTGTTTTCTTTTTTTGCAATTTTTTTTTGAAGAAGAGTTTTTCAATTTCTTTCATTGCAAATATGGTCCATGCTTGTTTGTTACAAAATTGCAAGATAACTTATAGGAGGAGACTGTAATTTCTCGAACACGAGGGCAAATCTGTTCAAGATCATACCTTAGGGGAGGTCATTGTAATTTGCCAAAACAAGGAACAAACAAAGAAATGTGTTATAACTGGAAGTCTCTTGTTCCACCTATATAGTGGGTATCGTTCTTGGCTCTTGCAAAGCATATTGTAGAGAGAGAGAGAGAGAGAGAGGAGAGAGATGGGTGGTGCTGGTGGTGCAAAGGAGGAGTTGGGGGTGGTAGAGAGCAGAGAGTGGTATTTATCTGCCTACGCCCCAGACGGTGTTCCGACGTCCGAACATCTCAAACTCCGCACATTGAGCTTGTCACTGGGCCCTGATTCTATCCCTGACCAACACGCGGCAGTAAAGCTGCTATGGATCTCCGTTGATCCGTATCTGCGGTCTAGAATGACCGGCCAAGACGAGGGGCTGTACTTTCCCCAGTTTGAGCTCAATCAGGTTCGCACATTACATCTCCATGCCATTTGCCATGCCCTTTCTAACCGGACCAGGCTCGGCTCGGCAAGTAATCAAGCCGAGCTCGAGTTCAATACTCTAAAACTCGACTTGTTCGTATAGGCCTGCTTGCTTACACAGGCTCGTTTAGTAAATCAATAAGGCTCGGCTTATTTGTAAATGAACCAAACTCAAGCTTGAGGCCATGTTCCACTAAGAAAAAACTAGTTTTGTTTTAACTAAAAAATTATCCCATTCCACTAAAACCCCCCCCACAAAAAACCCACGTAATTCCACTAACTTAAAAAAAACCAAACCACTTTAATCATGTAAAATTACCAATCTGCCCCCCTTCAAACCCCTTATCCTTTGGGTACAAGGGTAGCTTGGTAATTTGGTAACACAACTCAAAAAACCAAAAAGATAAAAAACTAGTTAGTGGAACTAGTTGGTTTTTTGTAAAACTAAAGATAAAAAAAAAAAAAACCCAAAAAACCAAAATACAAGTTAGTGGAACATGGCCTGAGTTTCGGGCTTGTATAGTAAATGAGCTGTTCGAGCTAAGCTCGAACACCACAAATATAGGCTTGGCCCGACTTGGCTCGTTTGTACTCCTACTCCTGATGATGATTGATTAAGGTCTTAGAGCTAAGGGGCTTTTTAGTTATTTTTTTGGCTTATTGCATTTCTCGAGGCACATCATTATCTAACAATTTGTCAAAAAAAAAATTCAAAAAACCCCTTAGCACAACGGAGCCTAGTTGCTCTAAAGCACAATCACGTGGTGTTCTTGGGCCTTATTCACCCCACATGACTTTAGTAGTCATACACTTAATGTTGAGCCCGCATTATAACTGTGAAGGCCTTAAAGCACCACGTGTTGGTGTTCAATATGCCATGGTGGTGGTGCTTCTGATTAATATTTTTTCCTTCGAACTTCAGATTCTGGTGTTTTTTCCCTCTATCTGGTAATGCAGGTACTGATAGGAGTTGGGATAGGCATGGTAATTCGGTCCAAGAGAGCAGTGAATTTGCCGAGGGTGATGTTGTAATTAACCTGTTTTCTCCAATTGCGGAGTACTGTGTAGTGCCAAATGCTTCACTAAGAAAGATTGATGCTGATCCAACGTCCAGGATTTCATTGCCCGATTATCTTAGTTCTCTTGGTATGTTATTTTCTTTTCATGTAAATCTATAATATTGCACATTATCATGATTTACTCTTTTGACCCTTGTGCTAGTTAATACTCCATCCATCTCAAATATAATACTTTTCAAAATTTCAAAAAAATTGTTTAATAAAACTGATTCAAATCTATCAAATATGATCGATATTGCATATATAAAGTCTTTATACTCCCTCCGTCCCAAAATTATAGTCCTTTTTTAGGAGTTCGTGCCACTTTTCAATGTAATATATATTATAATCTATAAAAAATTTGTATTTAGATTTAATTGAGATCTATTAAACAAGATCCATATTACATATGAAATGTATTACCGATTGAAAGATATAATCGATTTTTTATCCGGTTAGAATGGTACGAGGGACTAGATTTTTGGGACGGAGGGAGTATATTACAAGATATAAACGTTTTTTTTTTCCATCAAGTCAGAAGAGTAATATGACCTAAAATTTTGAGACAGAGGGAGTACTTTTTTTTTTTTTACATGAAATGTGATTCGTGTAACATGAAAATCAGGGGTACCTGGCTTTACTGCTTGGGTGGGGATAGTGGTTCTTGGGAACCCTAAGCCAGGATCAAATGTATACATATCGGCGGCGGCTGGAGGTGTCGGAATGGTTGCCGGACAATTGGCGAAGCTTAAAGGGTGTCGAGTCATCGGAAGCACTGGATCTGATGAAAAGGTATTTTTGGGCACAATTTAATTATATGTGATATAAGACTAGATTAACAAACTTTGTTAAGGTAACCTGGCCTTTGCCCAACGATTATTTATCACCTAGTATTCCTGTTCTTTAGTGTTTTTTAAGTTAGTCTTTGTTAGACCGAGTCGTATTGATTACTTATAATAGAAATCTACAGCCTCAATTCTCCTGTGACAATTGTGATTGATTCAGGTGGATGGTGATATTTCAATCACATCCAACTTTTTGCAGCAATTGGAGTGACAACTCAGGGTTAGGCATGCACTATGTACTCCCATGCAATTAAGTGTAATACAACTAACAATATTTGTGAGTGATCTTAAGTTCAATATTTAATATTTAGCATGATATAAAAATCCTAAGATCACACTAAGCGCGAGCGCAAGTAGTTACAAAAGCGGGAGCGCTAGAGTAGAAAGGGGTCAGCACTTAGACGAATTGTAAGTGAGAGTGTCTCAGAACGTCTTCACTATATATAATAATTTCATAGGATCGAGTATTTCGGTAAACTTTTTAAAACCTTCATATATAATTAGAGAAAATATAATAATAAGAAATTAAATCACCATAGTGAAGTAAATTAAGATTTTGTAGGTGTATTTTTGTTGGTGAACTAATTGATAATGACTTCTATCTGCAACTAATAATTTCTATCCACCAAATGTTGTACTGATTCATTTATATTTCGTGAATTATGTCCAATCTCGCACCCAGTTTGTAAATTCGCGCAAAAGCCCTCAGTTCGTTACCCCAATTGGACGATTTGTGTGTCGATATAAATATCACATGAGAAAGGATCCTCCACTTATAATCTTGAAGGTCGTACATTTATGTGCACAAAATTATTACGCTTCACGTACTGTTAGATTGGGTACCTATCTCAAACAGGATATGAATAAGGCAAGGAGCTTTTTCGAGAATGACATAGTATAGGTGTTATTCATGCAATTAGGATATTAACTCTTTCCATAATGCATATAGGACATTTGGGTAACAGGTGACAAAAATACCCTTGGGAAGGGCCTTGTTTGGCTAATACAAAATGAAAATTTTCATTTTGTTTTCATATCTGATTGCGCAGATAACGTAATCTGTTGACCCTCCGGGAAGGGCCTTGTGAGGCTAACACAAAAAATGATTTTTTTTTTTTCATTTTTTTAAGATCTGGTTGCCCAGATAACGTAATCCGTTGACCCTCTGGGAAGGGCCTTGTTTGGCTAACATAAAAAATGATTTCTTCATTTTTTTTCAGATCTAGTTGCGCAAATAACGTTATATGTTAACACAAAATACGTCCTTTTGGTAATTTTTCCCTGATTAGCACATATACGTTGTATCATGCTTGCAAAGCGGACATATATGGTAGTCTGTTGCAATATAGCATCTGTTTCATGCCAATAACAGCAGCAAATTACAAAAAATGTATAAATCTGTATCATGCCAGCAAAACAGACATATATGGTGGTTTGTTGCAATCTGGCATCTGTTTCATGCCAATAATAGTAACAGATTACCAAATATGTATAGATCTGTATCATGGCAACAAAGCAGCCATATATGGTAGTTTGTTGCAATTTGACATCTGTTTCATGCCAATAACAATAACTTATTACCAAATATGTATAGATCTGTATCATGGCAACAAAGTAGACATATATGGTAGTTTGTTGCAATCTGGCCCCTGTTTTATGCCAATAACAACAATAGATTATAAAAAATGTGTAGATCTGTATCATGCTAGCATATCAGACATATATGGTAGTCTGTTACAATCTAGTTTTTTTTTTTGTAGATTATTGAATTAATAATTCACTAAAGACAAAAACAATCTATTTTTTTGTGGATTATTGAATTAATAGTTCACAAAAAATCGGCGCAAAACTAGCAAATGCACTTAGGATGGTAAAAAAATAAGAACAAAAAGTACTTGTACATTTAACTAAGGGGTTATGATTTTTTTTTTTTTTGAACAATAAGGAGTTATGGTAAGTATCAAATAGTCCACTGAGTTGTTCTAGAAAGTTGAAACCAACAATAAAAATAAGGAAAATGCTAATGTGTGCCTAGGAAGGGCACACATTAAGGTTAAAAAAATATATTAAAATGTGTGAAAAGTCTATAAAAATGTGTATTGGAGTGTATGTTTTTTTGTTTGCTTGTGTATTTATTATGTGTCCATTAGACATACATTAACAACACACTAAAAAAAGGGACTCATTTGCCGCCCTTTTTACGTTTTAGACTGCTACAAAAAAGCAAGGCTAGGCTTTAGGCCATGTTAGGGATGATGTATAAAATATACTCCTAATAAGCATGGCTAGGCTAGGCTTAGGCCTTGCTGGGGTATTATATGTATAGATCTGTATCATGTACAAAAAAGCAAGGCTAGGCCTTAGGCCATGTTGTGACGGGGTGGGTCAGATGTGAAAGTGACGCTATCAATTCTCTCTCTTAAGTAGTGTGAACAGTGAACGGGAGAGGGAGAGGGTGTTTTTGTCTAGTGTTATTTTTGAGCTCTAAAAAATTTCTCATCAATGTATTAGAGACTTTAAAATAAATGAGGCTGGGCTAAAAACCCTTTAAAGCACTAAGGTTGTGTTTGGTTTGGGTTTTGGGTTTTGGTTTTTGTAATTATTAGAGGGAGAAATAGAGGTAATAATTAAAAAATAGGGGTTAATGATTAGAGAGAGATAGAGAGAAAAATGTGAATTATATTTAAAAATAAGAGTAATGATTAGATAATAATTAAGAAAACTGGGTCTTGAAAACCCAAAACAAACAAGGCCAACTTATCCTTTAGGCCAATTTTCTGTAAGGTGTAAGAAATATTTTAAAAGCCGGATTTTACTAGCGGTTCAATCGGTTAAACCGTTGACCAGACCATGGTCTGGTCCAAACATACCAGAAAACTGCTAAGAATTTAAACCGGCCTCTAGCGTGAAAACCTCTCAAAAGGAACGGTTTAACCACCAATCCATGAGAACCAACACTGGCCAATTGAACGGGGAAGTGAAACTTTGGGTCATTGTTTAGCGAAAACATTAGCGTTTCCACTTTACGGCTGGGTGCAGTAAATGACCCTAGGCCCATGGCACCGTCACGTTGTGCCGCAACACACATATCCATGGTCTTAGATCACCGTCACGTGGTGCTACAACACACATATCCACTACACATTGCACGGTACTCCAAGAACATGAAATAATTACTCCTATACACGGATGAGGGATTGACAAAACAACATAATGCAGCTTCTTTGAACAGCCGTGATGCATTCTTCCTCAATCCTCTTTCATTCAATTTTTTATGCATATATTTTAATTTTAGTTCGTTTTATATTATTTATATAGTTCTATATCTAACTATGACATCATGGTTGATTCCAGTTCGACCGTGGTTAAACTGGTAACTTATCCACCCTGTCTCTTTTTCGGTTCATTAACTGGTCCGATTTTCAAAACATTGGGCAAAAAGCACTATAACAAGCTGAACTTTGATCCCCATTGTGGGGGAAGAGAAAAAAAGAAGGGAAATCATTTTTATATCTCCTTCTAGCCCCTTATTGGGGCTAAACTTACTCCTACCACCCACATGTGGTGCAACCTTAGTTTCGGTCTCGACACAGGTGTGGTGACGGGTACCCTGCGCTTCCATTTACTTTTTAAAAAAAATCTGGACTTTTCATTTCCCGACCATTTGGCTGGGTGGGGGAGGTGTGGACCGTAACTCCCGTCAGGGAATCCTGACTGGATCGGCTCTGTGTATATATATATATATATATAGGGTCAGGATCCAATCAAGACTCCCTGACTGGACTTACCGTCCACACTTTTCATTTTCCGGCCAAATTGCCGGGATCCGAACCGTTGGGTGTGTTTAATGTGTTTTCAATGACCTACGCGAGATTTTGGAGCAGTTTTCGATAAAACTGCGATATTTACAGTTAACCAACCCTCTTCACCAATTCAACCTCAAACGATTATAGGCCCAAACAAAGACGGCAATAGTGGACCTCAATGCAAACCCAATAGTTATTTCCTGCCTTCGTTCTGAAAGAACACAAGTTCAGCCTCACTCTGGGCCAATTTTTCACTTCACTTACAAAGGGAGAAACGAATATTAGTACCTCTTTGTTTTGAAAAAAAAAAGGGCTTTGGGAAAATTCTTATTCATTTGATCATTATTTTTAAACTCAGCCCACAAAAACTAATACTGAAAGATGAGATATATATTATCGAAAACTACATTTTTTTCGTTCAAGAAATGAAAACAGGTAGAAAAAACAATTGTTTTTTCGTACGTATATATGGTTGTACCTTTGTTTTCCTACCCGAAAACACAACAATTTTTCAATTTAATTGTTAACTGTGGGAGGTGCTTCACCGGAGTTACCCCTTTGCTGAACTTCACTTGAACCCTAACTATTGGCTTGAGAAGGAGATTTGCACACTGAACACCCATGTACGTTAGGGCCTAGCCCGGACAGTGGTGGTCCGGGAATACACTCCGACAGTCTAGTAAGTGACCGGAGAAGTAGAATAGAATTTTAGACAGAGAGAGAGTGAGAGAAAGTTTTTGATTGTGGAGAGAGAGTATAAGAACCCGAGAGAAGTATAATGCCGAGGCGATTGTACCGATGCGACTTATATCAAACCCACCGGTTCGGTAATAGGGTATCATTCTGGATGTCGAGTTGAACCGTGCCGAGACCACCTATGGTCCGGCGATGTTGATGGGGGTCAAGCCCCCCTTTCGTGGTTGACCCTTGGGAGTGATGACCTCTCAGGATTGCTTCAGCATGGCAAATGGGTTGGGCTGAGCCCCATGGACCCTTAGCTAATCTGGCCCACTACATTAACCTCTGACCTCTGCTCTTAATTTTTTTTTTTTGTTAGGCAAAGAAATTTATTAACCTCTGACCTCTGCTCTTAAATTACCAATACTTCTTTTGAAATATTTATGCTTCTCATCTTAGATAATCGGTTGATGAAAAAAAAAATCTTACAGGTGAAGTTATTGAAGGAGGAATTTGGATATGATGACGCATTCAATTATAACAAAGAGACGGATTTCGATGCTGCTTTAAGCAAGTAATGTGTTTTTTTCCGCATTGAAAATTTGCCAACATAAAGATATCAATGAATTTATGGTTGGATTAAATTGCATATGATTGTTAAAGCAGAATTCCAAAAATGTTTTCAGGTACTTCCCTAATGGAATTGATATTTACTTTGAGAATGTGGGAGGAAAGATGCTAGAGGCTGTACTTAACCATGTCAACCATGGTGCCCGTATTCCAGTTTGTGGCATGATTTCTCAATACAATAAGGTACTTAAAAATGATCTCAATAACCATGTCATGTTCTTTATACACACTTCTTTTGAGGCTCTCTCAATGCATTGCTTCTACTAATGTATTGTTTTAATCATTTGATCTTTTGTGATTAATGAAACTTTTCTTCACCGTTCCAAAAACAGGAAGCATTATTCATAAATATTTCAACCTCAATGCTCATTATTTTTTGCTTGGGAAATCAAAAGTTTCACCACCGATCTATTGAACACTTCTCTTTACCCCTTAAATATTACTCCAAATTGCTCCAATTCTAGCCTTCACATGCACATGTAACTAAGAAGATTCCTGGAACGAATATCTTATTTGAAATGTCGAAACTGCTTTGTCATTATGGTCCGCTTGACATATTGCAGTCCAATTGATGGGAGAAAGGCTACATTGCACTGAAAATGTTCGCACTTTACTCTCCATTTTTATATGACAGTACATACGTTGTGAATTGCGACACATCGACGAAATTTCAATAAACGAAGGAACAAGCTGAGAAAACATGAAGTTTAAGGACTGAAGTGAGAATTGAACAATATTATGGGGATGAAAAGGTTACTTTACCATCCATGCATGTTTATCCTTTTACTTTTTTTTTTTTGTGTGTCGACTGTTTAGGGTGTCTGGACCAGCTTACGCGCATCTCGACTCTTCCCCTCCCTAGCTTACGAATATGCATTATGGAACGTGTGTTTTTTTTATAATCGTGGAGCATGTCATTTCATGTTTCAGAGATGGACAGAGAGAGAAGGGGTGAGGAACCTGCTCAACATGGTGGGTAAAGAAGTAAAGATGGAAGGATTTTTGTTGGGTTCCTATTTCGATAGATTTGGGGATTTTATGGAGGAAATGGTGGGGCACGTAAAAGAAGGAAAGATTCATTCCAAACACAAGATTTACAATGGGATTGAGAGCTTCTTGGAGAGTTTTGCTTCCCTCTTCTCTAGCTCCAACAGTGGAAAAGTTGTCATTCAAGTTGTTTAGTATGGCATATATATATGTTGAAACTTTATCAACATAACTAAGTCGGATTATTTATCAACATAATTAACTATTTGTGGATGACTTAATAATTAAGTCGGACTATTATTTTTTTTTCCTTTATTAAAATAAATGCGTGTTTTTTAATCTTGCAAATATGTTTTTTGGATTATTAATTAGTTTGTCTCGACAAGATCATGACTAAGGAAATTAGAAAAAAACAATCAATTTTTTTTGAATAAGGACAAAAGTAATTCAAAATTAAAGAATGTTGATCTTGGATTATTTTTTAGAATTTTGTTGCTAACATCATCAGCTAACAGCCTAAACAGGAAGGGAAAATTGCTACACAACTCATAACCTTATGGGAGGAGATCGTAATTTCTAGAAAGTGAGGAGGGAATCTGTTTTAAGATCAATTGTAGAGAAGGTCATTGTACTAATTTTCCCCAAAAAGATAAATGAAAGAGAGAAACAGAAGCCAGGGATGTAGCTAGAGATTTTTCACTATGCAAAGCAGATTTTTTTTATCTAAAGTATTTTGCAGAGGCGAGTCTATATAAATTTTTTTTTTCTTACAGGAGCGATCCTGTTGGCTCCATCCCCGACAGAAGCCCCTACTTTTTATAGTTCAACCAAAAAAAGAAAAAACTTCAGCCCAATAGTTAAATGTCTCAGCTAAGCAACCCTCTTCACCAGATCAACCTCATAGGCTTATAGGCCCAAAACGGGAACAGTGGGCCTCAATACATACCCAATAGTTATTTCCAGCCTTCATTCTGAAAGAACACAAGTTGAGCCTCAGTCTGGGCCTAACGAAACGTGACCTTATAAAAAAGAATCAACACACCCAGGCCAATTTGATAGGAGAAAGACTGCATTACACTGCTAATTTTCCCACTTTACTAGCCGTTTTTTTTCCGGACAGTACGCTGTCAATTGAGACACATTGACGAAATTTCAAGAAACGAAGGAACAAGTTGAGAAAACAACATATCGTGGGGTATGTTGGTTGATGATAGTTGTTGTCTCTGTAGCTCTAGCAATGAATCACACCATCATCTATTCTTTGAATGCCCCTTTTCTTTGACTGTTTCGAAAGCTTTGATGTTAAAAAGTCAGGTCCAAGGGATGTCTAGCAGTATGGCAGTTGTCTTGGAGTGGTTGTCACTTAATGTTAAAGGCAAAGGACTCCGGTGTATGAGCCTTAGAGTATCTTTACTGCTGCATTTAATGTTTTAAAAACCGGACCGGTGAGCGAACCGGAAAAGGGACCAGGAGGATGGGTCACCGGTTCAACTGCGATCGAACCGAAATTGAACCGTGACGTCATCATTATAATAAAAATATATAATTTACTAAAATAAGCATGTAAAAAAATAACTGAATGTAAAGGTTGAGAAATGAAAGGAGTTTTGGTTAGACATTTGTTCCTAGTGTGTTTTTCCCAATCCGACATCGGCTGGGAAACATAACCACTTACCTTTTCTTTCTATAAAAGGATAAGAAGCCACCTTTGAAAGCCTTGCAAGTCATATAAGTGCGTGAGCTGGCATGGGTCCACCGCCAAAGCATTTTCTAACATCAGCGTGCATGTATGCCTTTGGCAGTAAAGATACAAATGGAGTTCGAAATTTCCGATCCGGGTAGATCAACCTAGTTCCAGTCCGAACGAGTTGGCGGTTCGACCGTTCCAAGGGTTTTCAATTTGTAAACCGGTTCTTGGAAAAGAATGGTTATTAGATCAAACGGAACCGGACTAAGGTCCAGTCAACTAGTCAACCGGTTGAACTGGCCGGTCCGGTCCGATTTTTAAAACACAGGCTGCAGTGTATAGTTTGTGGAGGGAAAGAAATTTAAGAATCTTCCAAGGTGTGTGTTCAAGTTATTCATATTTACCAAAACATATATGATTCCCTAGATAACATACTCCCTTCATTCTTATCGTTTCTTGTTTATAAATAGATAGAACCATAAGAGGGTCTCCCTTTTGTTAAGTTTTATGAGTAGTGCCAATACTCCTGCTTGTTCATAAAAATAATGAGTGTATGGTTTGTGGAGGGAAAGAAATTCAAGAATCTTCCAAGGTGTGTTTACTAGGTCAGAGCAAGTGTCTGATCGTATTTGCACTGAGATCAGAGACTTCCTTAGCTCCAGAAGAAATTTGAAGCCCTCAATGAAGAATAAAGCTCTTTGCTCTAGTTGGGGCATTACTCAGAGGATTTTTACTTCTGTATAGTTTGTGTTTTGCTTTGCCTAGGTTTGTCGACTGTTTTGTTTGTCTTTGTTGTGGCGTTGTATTGGGGGACAAGCCCTAAACTGAGGTTCATTCTTGGTTGAGCTTAATAAATTTTGCACTTATCGAATTTTTTTTTGAGAAACTATGAAGTTTAAGGACTAAAGTGAGAATTGAAAAAATTACCTCAATTACCATCCACGCATGTTTATCCACTTTTTTTTTTTTGTTTCAATGGCCAGTGTCAGGGCAAACTTATGAGCACATTGCCTATTCCCTCCCCAGCTTTTTCACACCTCAAATATGCTTACTTGAGATTTTTCCTAAACGTGGAGCATGTCATTTTATGTTTCAGAGATGGATAGAGAGAGAGAAGGGGTGAGGAACTTGCTGAATATGTTGGGTAAAGAAGTAAAGATGCAAGGTTTATGATGAGTTCATACATGGATAGATTTGTGGATTTTATGGAGGAAATGGTGGAGCACTTAAAACAAGAAAAGATCCATTCCAAACACAAGATTTACAATGGGATTGAGAGCTTCTTGGAGAGTTTTGCTTCCCTATTCTCTAGCTCCAATAGTGGAAAAGTTGTAATTGACCTTAATTAATTAACCCATAAATCGAAGCTTATGATAAGCTGTACGTCTGAGGTGTGTTTTAATAATCAACTGTTTAGTTACTTAATGGATCTTTTGCATGTTTTCCCCTTTTCCTTGTTAACCATGGTCATCATAAGCCGCTAAAGCCCTTAGTCGACCCGAGGCGCATTATGTAACTCTCTTGCATGCATGTTTTATATTTAACTGTGGACATGTGGTATCTTGGATTGTTGAACTTTCATTGCATATTCGGCGTTGTTTTGACTGGCATGTGGTGATTTTCGTTTCATCCCACGTTGTTTGCCAGGTGCCTCACATGGGATGTAGAGTGTTCCGGTTAGTATGAGTGATATTGTAACTTGTGGGAGCATTCTATTTCAAGATGTGTGAAGGGGTGGAACTATTCAAATTTTAGCTAGGGCATGCATGTGAATGAGTTGAGGGTGGTAATAAGGTGAAAATTTTGTGTTCACTTGATTTTTTGTACAGGTTGCATAACCTTCGTATCCCCGTTTGTGTCTCTTGTGAGTGTTTTCCTCATTTTCCTTATTATTTCGTTCGTTACTAGGGACTAGCAACGCTCAAGTTGGGGGATGTGATAGGCGCGTGAAATCCATGCATTTAAGCGCCTAAGTAGGATAGAGTTAGCGCGGTTTTCGTGCTTTTAATCCTCATTTTCCATTTAATGTGTGCACGTGGTTGGATTTGGTGTTTGTGCTTAATTCGCAGGAAAAAGAGGTGTTTTTGCGCTAATTGGAGTTGTTGGAGGGGCATGCACGAGAATCAAGAGTGGGAAGGCTGAGGAGGCTAAGTGTTGAAGTGGATTTCGCGTGGACGTGATCGTAACCCATCGCGAGCGCTACAGGAATTTGATGGAGCGCTCAAGAATGGCACAAAAAGGCGCAAGAATGAATAGAAGGTTCTGGAGCGCTACACCAAAAGTGGTGTAGCGCTACCTAAGGGTTTAGATGGGTCAACGGTTCAACGGTCAACCAGTCAAAGGGGGAGTTAAGGGGCGCGGTAGCGCTACACCATTTTCATGGTAGCGCTACCGAGAGCTTATCTTGGCCAATGAACGGCAGCGTTTTGGTCTCCCGCAGAGGATAATCCTATTTTGTCTCGGATTTTGATTAGAAATTAGGGATTAGTATAAATACTTCTCTTTGAGCTCGAATTAGGTTCCACATTCATAAATTAGATTTATTTTTCATTAACTTTGGCTGTTGTTCTTAGTTTTATTTTTCAGATTCAAGTTCAGTTCAGACTTTTAGATTTCTAGCTTTGGATTGGAGTTTTAGAGTTGTTAATCGAGTTTATTCTTTTTGCGCAATCAGTGGTATTGATTTCTGCTTTGATTTTCATTTTACAAGCATGTTTAGATCTAGGGTTTATAATATTATCGTTGCTTCAATAGGATAATGAGCGAGTAGTCGTATAGAGTGCGGCTGCGGGGCGAAGGCGCTTCGCAGTTGACTAATCGATGTTCTACCTCGGGACCGAATTAACTTGATTTTTGAGCAATTTTAGGAAACGAAAACTCTTCTAACAAACAAAACCCAGGCATCGCCGGTATTCGAATGCGCACGAAATCTGGTGACAGGTGGTGCGCATTTGTTAGGGATCCTTTTTCTTATTCTAAAATCAGGAAAAAGAGTAATTGTGGCCCGAGTAAACATTGGTTAGGCTAGTCGCGGACGCTGGGTTCCCTCAGCTGTACTCTCATTTTGAATCTGCATTCAGTAAATTAGTTCGGTAACTTAGTTAACTAATATTTGAACAAGGGGTGGCTACCTAAGAGCCAAGATAAACTGTGAACCCGTCATCTTTGAGTCCTGCACACGTTCGTCCGTCTCTGTGGTTCGACTCCGGTACTTCCGGATATTATGCTACACCGGCCGAGAGTCCTACGCTTGGGACACGTCTTTATTTTTAGTCACCCGGTCGGTCAAGCAATAAACACCGGCACACCATAGAAAAAACAATGCTCCAAGATTGTCTGGAAGCGTGAAGTTGTTTTTTGTGGCAATATAGCAATGCACCCACTCAACAAAATCAATACTAGAATAAAAAAATGCTGGTGTCACCCCAAACCCATCCCAGAATGAGCGAGACAAAGGACAGAAACTAAATTTGTTATGATAACTGGATGTCTGAACCAATTTTGCATGCATTTTGACTAATCTCAGGACTATGAAGTTAATATTTGGATAAAAATTTAGTGACCCTGAGAACTTATTTTTGCTAACAATATGTTTCTTGTTGTGTTCTCGCTCGATTGCGTTATTAATTGGTTCCCATTACGCATCGGTCCGTATATGGATTTACGATCTAGTTCACGGCCGATACTCGACCGTGCGGATTATTTAAAAAATTATTTTTTTCCAAAAAAATAATTTTTGAAAATTCACGACTGCTATATCCGATTCCTTTTACGCAACATTCGACACTACCGAAACTGTCACGTATGTTCAAACCATTACCGTTACGCATCGCAAAACCGTTATTTTCACCTCGAACCATTTTCAAGTCTAACAAGCAATAATTACCACCAGTTTTTTTTTATAGAAGAATTTACTCTATCTCTTCAAGATCTTTTTGGCAGCTGTCAGAGGTCTTATTTTCTTTTAAGTATAAAATTAAGACAAGCAATGCTCAATTATTTATAGCGTCACCTTCTGTCCGTGCTACCAAATTTAGAACCCATGTATCAATGAACTCTAAAAGACATGTGACAACAGTGACATCATATGTTGCGTGTTTGAAAAGCCTTGACAAATATTAGTAAAATTTTGTGCAT
Source organism: Vaccinium vitis-idaea (assembly GCA_963854785.1). NCBI lineage: Eukaryota > Viridiplantae > Streptophyta > Magnoliopsida > Ericales > Ericaceae > Vaccinium > Vaccinium vitis-idaea. Next base: position 34,910,046 of record OY978218.1, read on the forward strand.
CATTATTTTGAGCTTCTTTTCCGACTGGAAGTGGCTCATCCAGTTCCTTAGTTTCACAAATTGAGATCTTTAATTTGATGTGCAAAAACTCTAAAATCATGTACAAAAGTATTTTTTAACTGAAAATTACACGTCTTTAATTTCATAGGAGTCTCTTCTCTATTCCCTCTGTCCTTTTTTAAGTGATTCACTTGGGAAACATGTATTTTTGTGGACGTTTAAAAATGTAATTTTGTATAACGTTTTTAAATTTTTTTTGCACCAAATTAAAGTACACAATGAGCACTTCAATTTGGTATAAAACAAATTAAAAAGTTATATAGAGAAATATGTTTTTTAGGGGTTTGAAATTGCACATATTCCCATATGAATCATTTAAAAAGAGACGGAGGGAGTATTTGTTTTCGATAACGTACAATTTATTTAGACTCATTATTGAAGAAAAGTGATGTAAGTAAGAGAGCAATAAAACGAGATGTGAAAATTTTGGGTGCAAATGGGGTTACCCCATTTTCTACCCAAAATCTTCTCGTGTTTGAGAGAGCGAGAGTGCATGATGTGTCTAGAGCGGCTTAAAATGGGGAGTGGTGTGGTTAATGCCTGAACCACTGCAATGACACATACACCTCTACCACTTTATTTGATTACTCATTCATTTTTTGTGATCCCTCAAAATCCCTTACATAAATGCAGGGCTTTCTCAATGAGAGTAGAAATTAATTGCATTAATTTTATTAAATTATTTTTCCGAACTTGGCAAGTAAGCTATCAAGCTTAGACAAAATCTAGCTACAGGGTTCAAACGGCTTGTTTTATTAAATGCAGGTGCCCGAATATAATTTGGGTGGAATTTCTATATCTCCTTGGAAAGGGATAAATTTTGGACACCTTTGGGGTGTCCAAAATCTTATCCGGGTTCCATTTTAAAAGTAAAAAAACCCAGGTGGACCGACGTTGTCCACTTTCATTTCACGGCTTGATCAAAGAAGAATTCGGTGTGGGTGTTGTGCGGAAAAATTATGTCGTTTTGCTCATTTTCTTGGTACACATCCAAATCTTCTAAGGACCCTATTTGAAGAGTTAATTTTGGGGTTCAATTTTAAGAGATTTAGGCTCTTTGAGATAGGGTATAGACTGGGTTTAGACACTTGGATTTAGGCACTTTGGGTTTAAGCATTTTGTTTTCTAAGGTTTAGGCCATTTGAAGTGATTTTTCTTCCTCCAAACAAGACCCTTGGAAGTTTCAGAGGTGTATTTAAAAATCAAGCAAAACGACGTAGTATTACTACACAACATGATGCACAACACCCCAGATCCATCAATGAGAGAGTGAGCAACGACTGAATTTTTCTTTTCCATTTGGTCGACTATTTCCTACTAGAAAATAAATTCCTCTTCCCATTTGGCCGAAATCGATGCCGTCAAGGATGGCGGCCCTTACCGAGGTCGGAAATTTACACAATTGTACATTATCCACCATCATATCCTTCTTCTTCAAAAACTAAACGAAATAAGCACCTTTAAACTCACCGTCTAAAATAATCTTCCGTCCAACCATACCCATATTTTTATCTTCCTCTTATTTTGTCGGCCTTCTCTCTTACAAAATATATAGTTTGTTTTTTTCGGTATTATAAACCAACAAACTAAATTGAAATATGTTTAAAAAGACAAATTTTTCTTATGTAAGTATAAATTTGTTTTACATCCGACCTCGTCGACCTTTCATGTCCTGAGTGTTTGCAATACATGATTACGGCATGTCTAATACGTGTAAATTGTTTCATGATTATAGATCGACACGAACGTGCTACTATTTATTAAAAATAGCAAATAATAAGAGACACATTTTTTTTTTCTGACAATCACTACATTTGAAAATTCAATCTAACTATTTTATTACTCCCTCCGTCCGGATTTGTTAGTTCATTTTGGAGTTCGTGTCACTTTTCAAATCATTATCTTATAATTTATAATATTTTATGTAATTTAAAAAATATTGTCTTATAACACAAATCGAGATCTATAAAACAAGATTTATATTAGACATATAATTACTTATCAATTTAAAGATATCACTAATTCTTTATCCGGTTGCAATGGAACGAAGAACAAACAAATCCGAACTGAAGGGAGTATATGCTAATATTCTTTCTTTAGATTGATTTACCCTGTTCCACAACACCAGACTTAAGGTTCGCAAAGGCGCACAAAAACTGGTTGTTCTACAACGGGAGCACACATTCTTAAGTCGGGTCATTCTAAGTAATTTTTTCAAACTCAGATTAGATGAGAATATGAAATGACATTCTAAAGTCGGGTCGTTTCAAACAATTTTTCCAAAGTCAATGGAAAGACCTATGTTTAGCTTACTGACTTAAAGTGAAAAAACCATTTTGGCTTAAAGTGCTAAATCCATTTCGACGTAAATACCTTGTTCGGTTTGGACCTCAAGATCCACCCTGCACGGATCCCAATAAAATTTTCTCTCTCTCATCTACTTATCACCCTAAAAACCTCTCTTAAAACCTAAACCGAACAAAACCATATATGTAAGTGCCACCAACCTCCATATAATGTCAAGGACGACCCGGGAAAAGTTAGTGCCTGTAAGACTAATAAATGCGTAAAAACAGTAAGCACAGAAGACTAAGCCGCGTAACGTATAAGATCACTTAAGCAGTTAGCACGAAAATTATGCTCCATTTGGTACAGGGCAAAACTTCTACTAGTAATTGCAATGCGGACTTTCAGCAATTTAGAGGGGTAAAATGTGAAAAGTATATATTTCTTTCGTCCAAAATTATTTGTCCTGACAGATTTCATAGCAATTTTTGAAATTTTTTTTTTTGGTGCAATAGCAATTTTTGAATTGTTTATACTCTTTCTCTCCCAAAATTTTTGTCCGGTCCACAAAATGAGGACCTAAAAATAATAAGTCTTTTAAAAGAAAATTTTTAAACTTCTTTCATAAGTTAAAAGTACTCGTTGATATCCAGTAACTTGTTAAGAAAATATTGAATTTTTCTTGAAAATTTTGTATTATTTTGAAGTCCCCGTTTTACGGATCGGATAAAAAATTTGGGACGAAGGGAGTATCTTTCAATCTATAATATTTTAAAAAATTTACAAACTTGGTGTTCTAGAACTAATGGAGATCTTATCAAATAAGATGCATAAAAAATACCTTATAGGTGAAAGATATGAATAGTTTAAAAATTGCATCAAAATCTACTGGGGCAAAAAATTTGGGAGGGAGGGAGTATATTTTTGCCGATCAAAAGGAATATGTGAATAGTAAGTAGTATTAAATTAAAGTCTTCAACGACCCTTTGAATTTTTTTTTTCAAGTAAAATTAAGTAGATTCACTTGTCCCTTTTTAATTAACCACAGTCCTGCCAAGATTGTTCTCGGGATCCTACACTAATCGAGGGCAAAAGGATCACAAAGAAAAAGACTACATCAAGACTTAAGTTTTGGGAGTTTATTGGTGCGAGCATATTTGGTTGGAGTTCATCCAATCGTTTGAGTATATATTCTTTGTTTTTTATCTTTAACTAGCACTAAGTCTCTTCAGATATGCTGATTCTAGGTATGAATCTTGTAAGTGCCGCTAATGCAAAACAAGTAGCTGCCCAGTTCTATGATCAGTTGGACCGGTCGAAGCCTAGGAGGCCCAAACAACTATTAATTGAAAATTGCCAAATTCGGCAATTTATTGACCAGCCCAGAATCGGCCCAAACTTGGTGGGCTGAAGTAAAATCGCGACGCGGTCAATACTCACCACCCTAAGTTCAAGACTGATGGCGGATGTCGGCCAAATTCATTCGTTTAGGCCTTCAATTTAGTAATTTTGCTATTTAGGAAATAAGTAGATTACGAATTACTCTTAGCGTGTAATTCCGTTTATGTTGTTTCCAATTGGAAATTTCTTAATTTTCTTTTTAATTTTCAATTTTGGGAGTTTCCCCAATTTCTGGGATATTTTAGTTTTTAGTAGTATTTGTTAGGGTTTCCCTATAAAAGGGCATGCAATCAGTATTATTCAGCAACTTTTATTCAATAACAATTTCAGAATAAATCTCAATGTTCTTGTGAATTCAAGAACTTTAAGACCTATCTTCGTTTGAACTAGTACGCTAACTAGTTTCTTGTGAATTCTGCTGCGTCAGGCCATGTCTGGGTTAGGGTGAAACACATCGGCCTTGCGTTTCTTGTTCTCAATTAAGATGATTAGTTTGGCTTTGTCCAAGATCTTTGTAATGAATTCCGTTTTTGTGAGTGCTGTTAGGCGTTCATTAATATAATCTTCTCATTTCCGTGTAAAAAAAAAAAAGATTAAGTTTTTACGTTGGTATTTTCAGTATTCTGACGGTATTTTGAAATATTTTTCCAACTCATCACAAATATCACACAAATACCATTTAGTTTAACTTGAAAACCGGTATTTTTAGTTTAACTTGAAAACAAAAATTTATTAAGAAATCCATAATCCTTCTTTTTCTTCTAAAATGTACCATTTTCATTTTCTTCTTGAAACCCAACCAAATGAAGAAAAACCACCTTCTACTTGTTTTTCCCCTTTCATTTTCTTTCCCCTTGAGACAACCCAAACACAATTTTAGGCTATACATGGATTGCGTTTTCTTGGGAAAATGACAAAGATAATACAAGAAAGATATAAGGTAGGAAGAAAAAGCATAAAAAGACGAAATAGAAGGAAACGTGAAGCATGTTTTTGCAGTTTTGCTTTTAAAAAAACAGCTCATTTTACGTAAATTTTTCTATCACCCCAAATAAGTTCTATAGACGAAGTATTGAGAAAAAGTGGGAAATTTTTGTGCAAAAGAATGTGTGTGAGGTCTTTTATCTGCTGATAACAGAAAACGTTTCAGAACTGAAAAATTAAAGCCAACATAAAATTGACAAAAATATTGTGTCATTCTAATCAAAGCTATCTATTTTTAGACGTACCACATTGATTTTCATAGAATGACAGCCAAGGAAAACCTCAAAATTCCGCGGCTATTCTTCGCGAGATTCCGGAAAAAAAAGTAGGGTTTGGTCCAATCGGGTAACTCATTGACAATTTTTTCAAAATAGGATATATTTGTCACGCAATCGATTCCGACAAATAATGAGTATTGTTGTAAGCGGTAAATTGTACATGAGAATATCGCGGATATAATTATCGCGTGCTCTGTTAATTTTTCGTCGAATGGACGAGTTATATTTAACCGATAAATTGTACACAAGAATTATTCAAATGATTTTTTAGAATTGTCCCATACTCATTGACCGTGTGAGATTACATAAAGAATTTGACCACGATAGTGACACCGTGTAAAATACAGTTATCTTTGGAATAAAATCAATTTTTTGAAGAATGTAAGGCCAATATCTTTGGAGACAAGTTTTTTTTTTTTTTAAAGTAATTTTTGCTATCAATTATAATAACAGAATTGCAAAATTGCTCATCATAAAATCTCCATGTTTACAGAAGCGATCATGCATACTCTGGGTGATTAAAAAAAAAAATTCATGCAAAATCTGTACGAAATATTGAAGAAAAACGACAAGTACTGAAAAGAATTCCATAATATTCTAAAACCCAAGTTTGGCATAAAGAAAAAACTTAATGGCCACGAAATAAATATTAAAAAGACCCCTATGGCCCCATCAGCTTTTCTAGCCAACAAACAAGTGCTCACTAGCTAGAAAGACTGCAATCTAATTTTATAGCTTTTCTTTTTAAGAAAACACAAATTATATTGATAAAAATCAGATACAAATTGCGAGGGCCCAAAACACAACTGATATATACAAAAGAACTCAAAAGGTCCGAAAGAAAAAAAAAAAAAAAACAAAGTAATGTCTTACCAAACTAGCAATCCCCACTAAAATGAGCAATACTGTTGGGAGTGAAGTTAACCAAGCGGTAGCGCTACCAAGGTTTTGGGGTAGCGCTACCCAGGACCTATTTTCGGAACAGAGAGTTCTGGAGCGCTACAGGTGTTTCCCTGTAGCGCTACCGCGAGCCTTAAAATTGTTTTTTAGGGTTTTGGCCGGCTGCGTGTTTGATAGATCGTGTATCACTTTTTCAGAGCGTGAAAAAGAGAGAGAGGCGAGAGAAAACCAATCTTAGAGAGATTGTGAGAAGACTTGTACTCTTTGATTCGATTTCATAGTGGACTGGTGTGGCTCCCGTGGTTTTTCCTCACGTTGAGGTTTTCCACGTATATCTTGTGTCTTGCTTTTCTTTCCTGTTTTCATTACGCACTTATTTGCTTGTTTTTTTTCTGTGATTCATTGTTCCCAAGATCCGTAGGGGCGTTTGTGTTGTAGGATTGAACAGGTGTTCGGCGATAAAATCCATAACAACTGGTATCAGAGCCGCGGTTGCGGTAGTTTTCGTTCGACAGATTAGGGTTTAATCTCGTTCGGGCAAGCTAGGGTTTCAGTGGGAGCTATGGGTTCTGAAGAAGGCAAACAGAGGATCGACAAGTTTGATGGGTCAGACTTCGCGTACTGGAAAACGCAGATAGAGGACTATCTGTATCAGAAGGATCTTTACCGGCCGTTGGAAGGTAAAGAAAAGGGGAAGAAAGCTACAGAGAGCGACGATGATTGGAACGTTCTGGATAGGAAGGCGTTAGGGGTTATTCGCCTGTCCCTTTCAAAGTCAGTCACACACAACATCCTGAAGGAGAAAACGACGGAGGAGCTTATGGAAGCGCTGAAGAAGATGTACGAGCAACCGTCTGCTGCGAATAAGGTACATCTTATGAAAAAACTTTTCAACCTGTCTATGGCAGAAGGGGTTTCCTTTATGTCACATCTCAGTGAGTTCAATATGATTGTTGATCAACTTACGTCTGTCGATATCGAGTTTGATGATGAGGTTCAAGCCTTGTTAATTCTGTCTCAGTTGCCAGAGAGCTGGCAGGGTACTGTAACTGCAGTCAGTAATTCGGCAGGGAAAGAAAAGTTGAAACTGAGTGAGGTTGTCAGTTTGATTTTGACTGAGGAGGTCAGAAGGGGTTCGATCGATGGTTCAAGTAGTTCAGGTTCAGCTCTAAGTGTTGAGCAGCGGGGCAGAAGCCAGGCCAAGGGTGGTCAGAATCAGAACAGGAACAGGTCGAAATCCAAGGGTAAGGGAAATAAGGCCAAATCTCAGGTTCGGCCTATTAAAGGTGAATGTTGGAATTGTGGTCAGACAGGCCATATGTCAGCAACTTGCAAAGCACCGAAGAAGAATAACAGTGAGCAAGAGGCTCATATTGTGCACGATGCACTTATTCTTGCTATGAACAGCGACGCCGAATCGTGGGTGATTGATTCGGGTGCCTCATTCCACGCCACTGCTAACAGGGAGGTTCTGCAGAACTATGTAGCAGGGGACTTTGGGAAAGTATACTTGGGGGACGACGAGCCTTGCAGTATAGTGGGAAGAGGGGATGTTCATATTGCGACGCAGGGGTACAGATGGTGTCTGAAAGATGTCAGGCACGTTCCGAATTTGAAGAGGAATCTTGTTTCGGTTGGACAGCTTGCAGCAGCAGGTTATACTTCGACATTCACAGGGGACACGTGGAAAGTCTCCAACGGTACCATGGTGGCGGCCAAAGGCAAGAAAGTTGGCACACTTTACTTGACTTCACATGGTAGCGATACACTTGCTGTTGCAGACAGCAAGGAGAGTTCAAATCTGTGGCACAGAAGACTGGGGCATATGAGTGAGAAGGGAATGAAGGTGATGCAGTCGAATGGGAAGCTACCGGGTTTAGAGTCAGTGGATATTGACATGTGTGAGGATTGTATCTTCGGGAAACAGAAACGGGTTAGCTTTCAGAAAGGCGGCAGGCCTCCCAGGGCTCAGAAGCTAGAGCTTGTCCATACAGATGTGTGGGGTCCAGCTACAGTGTCTTCTCTTGGCGGTTCTTACTACTATGTTACCTTTGTCGACGATCACTCGAGGAAGGTATGGGTATACTTCATGAAGCACAAGTCAGAGGTCTTTGAAGTCTTCAAGAAGTGGAAGGCCAGGGTTGAGAATGAAACAGATTTGAAGGTGAAAAGGTTGAGGTCCGACAACGGCGGAGAGTATGAGTTGGGGGAGTTCAAGCGAGCCTGCGCTCTATTCGGGATTCGTTTAGAGAGGACACCTCCAGGGACTCCGCAGCATAATGGCATTGCAGAGAGGATGAACAGGACCTTGACTGAGCGTGCTAGGAGCATGCGGATACACGCAGGGTTGCCCAAGATGTTTTGGGCAGATGCAGTCGACACAGCAGCATATTTGATCAATCTTGGGCCATCAGTTCCGTTGAATTTTGGCATACCAGAGGAGGTTTGGAGTGGTAAAAAGGTAAATCTCTCACACTTACGTGTTTTCGGTTGTGTTTCCTATGTGCATATTAGCGACAAGGACAGGGATAAACTTGATGCTAAGTCACAGAAGTGCACCTTTATTGGGTACGGCGGAGATGAGTTTGGTTATCGTTTTTGGGATGACAAGAACCGGAAGATAATCAGAAGCAGAGACGTTGTGTTTGATGAAAAGGTGATGTACAAAGATAGGGACAGCAAACAGAGCAGTGGGAGTACCACTTCGGATGGAGATACGTCCGAGTACTTTGAGTTGGAGGATCTTCCAGATAACAGTGGGGTTGAACAGAGGTCTGGTAAGGCAGAGGAGAGAGCTTTAGATGAGACAGTTTCAGAGGGGACAGTTTCAGATGAGGTAGCTCCAGAGGCAGGGACTAGTTCAGCGGTCAGAGTGTTGAGGAGGACAACCAGAGTACACAAGCCGAATCCGAAATATATTTCTTCGCTTGATTACTTGCTTTTGACGGACAGTGGAGAACCAGAGTGCTATGATGAGGCTATGCAGGTTTCCGAGTCAGCTAGGTGGAAGACTGCGATGCAGGAAGAGATGGATTCTCTTCATTCCAACGATACTTGGCAGTTAGCTCAGCTTCCCGCAGGAAAGAAAGCCTTGCAGAACAAATGGGTTTTTCGACTTAAGCAGGAGAGTGATGGCAAGAAAAGATACAAGGCAAGATTGGTTGTAAAAGGCTTCCAACAGAAGGAGGGGATCGATTATACAGAGATATTTTCGCCAGTTGTGAAGATGGCCACTATCAGAGTGGTGCTGAGTTTGGTTGCTGCTGAAAATCTCTACCTTGAGCAGTTAGATGTTAAAACTGCTTTTCTTCACGGGGACTTGGATGAAGAAATCTACATGAAGCAGCCTGTTGGCTTCATTGTGAAAGACAAGGAAGAGATGGTGTGCAGGCTCAAGAAGAGTCTGTATGGTTTGAAACAGGCTCCCAGACAGTGGTACAGAAAGTTTGATGGTTTCATGCAGCGCAGTGGCTACACAAGGTGCAATGGGGATCACTGTTGTTACTTCAAGAGGTTTGAGTCTAGCTACATCATTTTATTGCTCTACGTAGATGATATGCTTGTAGCAGGTTCCTGTGTTAGGGAAATCAACAGGTTGAAGCAACAGTTGGCAACAGAGTTTGCTATGAAAGATCTGGGTGCAGCTAAGCAGATACTTGGGATGAGAATCAGCAGGGATAGGGCTCAGGGAACCTTGCGGTTGAGTCAGGCTGAGTATATTGAACGCGTTCTGGAGAGGTTCAATATGCAAGGTGCTAAGGCAGTTGGCACACCCTTGGGAAGTCATTTCAAACTTTCTCAGGGGCAATCACCCAAGACAGATGCAGAGAGAGAGTACATGGCCAAGGTTCCGTATACCTCGGCCGTGGGTAGCCTAATGTATGCGATGGTGAACACGAGACCAGACATTGCCTATGCAGTGGGAGTTGTGAGCAGGTTTGCTAGCAATCCAGGGAAACAGCATTGGGAAGCAGTAAAGTGGATCATGCGATATTTGAGAGGTACCACTAATTTGCCACTTTGTTTTGGGAAAGGGAAATTGACAGTGCAGGGATATGTGGATGCAGACTTTGCCGGTGATCAGGATACGCGGCGAAGTACCACGGGTTATATCTATACTATGGGTTCAACAGCGGTGAGCTGGGTCTCACGTCTGCAGAAGTTAGTGACACTATCCACGACAGAAGCTGAGTATGTGGCCGTGACTGAGGCTGCAAAGGAGATGATTTGGTTGAAGGGCTTCTTGGAGGAGTTGGGTTTGAAGCAAGAGAACTGCGTTCTTTTCAGTGACAGCCAGAGTGCTATACACCTTGCCAAAAATCCAGTATTCCATGCCAGGACGAAGCATATTGATTTAAGGTACCATTTTATCCGTTCGCTTTTGGAGGATGGGGATTTGTTGCTAGAGAAGATTTTGGGGGATCGAAATCCGGCAGATATGTTGACCAAGTCTGTTACTGTTCAGAAACTGAAGTTGTGTTCAACTTCAGTTGGCCTTCATGCTTGAAGAGATGATGGGCCTGGAGTCACACCAAGAGGGGTCAGATGACTACGTCCACGGTTTGTTTGAGATCATTTGGGTCTGCGGTTGGTTATTTGCGGATGCTTCAGGTTATCTTCAAGTGGGAGATTGTTGGGAGTGAAGTTAACCAAGCGGTAGCGCTACCAAGGTTTTGGGGTAGCGCTACCCAGGACCTATTTTCGGAACAGAGAGTTCTGGAGCGCTACAGGTGTTTCCCTGTAGCGCTACCGCGAGCCTTAAAATTGTTTTTTAGGGTTTTGGCCGGCTGCGTGTTTGATAGATCGTGTATCACTTTTTCAGAGCGTGAAAAAGAGAGAGAGGCGAGAGAAAACCAATCTTAGAGAGATTGTGAGAAGACTTGTACTCTTTGATTCGATTTCATAGTGGACTGGTGTGGCTCCCGTGGTTTTTCCTCACGTTGAGGTTTTCCACGTATATCTTGTGTCTTGCTTTTCTTTCCTGTTTTCATTACGCATTTATTTGCTTGTTTTTTTTCTGTGATTCATTGTTCCCAAGATCCGTAGGGGCGTTTGTGTTGTAGGATTGAACAGGTGTTCGGCGATAAAATCCATAACAAATACAACTCAAGGAAACTATGTAAACCTAATATCATGAAATCCAACCCTAGATGACTAAAGGTAAAACTCTAGAACTGCTGGTACACCAAATGCACAGAAAAGTGCGCAATGTGCTTCAGATTCATTTGAAGAGTCGCTAATGCTACGGACACAAAATTTGGAATCCAAATAACACAGTGCTTCTTTTTTGTGTCGCGATTCTTAGTATATGTCAGGCAAGATGTTCCAACAAGAAGGCTCCTGGCTAGTCAAGTTAGGGTTTGACATCGCCAAGGTGGTCGCGGCAGGAGAGGGAAAATTGACTGGTGGTGTATTGAGTAATCCTGAACCCCCGTCGTTCATTTTTGACGATTCCCCGATTGAACTTCTGGCATTTTCTTCGTACCAGACCGGGACAGGCACAGTCATGGGAAAGCTGTTGAGCAAGCTAGACAAATCATCATCAATTGAATTCATCTCCTCCAACGGGTCTTTTGCCTTCATACCTATGTGAACAAAAATTAATTGCAAGTTTATTAATTTTTACCCAAAAAATCATAGAAGATGCCCAAATTAATAAAATCGGATTATATTGTAGTCCCAGTTAACTAGAGTTCTATACGCGTTAAATGACGTTTAAGCGACTAAATTAGGAAATCAATTATGCAAAACAAAAGGAAGCATGACACATTAAATAAGATTCGTTGGTCCCTAATGAGAAAAGCAAAAAAAAAAAAAAAAAGAGTTGAGCCAAAACAATTTCAGGGGAGATTATCTGCATCGTACATTTTGCATCTAGTTAAATATTAACTCAAAATTTCATGAAAATGAGCACATAAAATGTGAAGTGGCTTATAAATAAATCAGGCTGAGTTTCCACTAAAAATAATGTCTTCCCCCTATGATTAAAGTGAGCCAAATAGTATTTTGTGATATATTTAAGGAGAATGACTTGGGTGAAAATTCCAAAAATACCTTCAAAAATACCGAAAATACCATAATGAAAACTTAACCTCAGTCTAGGTTTTATTTAATAAACAAATTCTGCTGATTTAGTGAATATCATAACTTTGAATAAGAAATTTCATGTATAGAAAAAATTAGTTTCATAAATTTGAAATGAGGGTTTCATTAAAACTATGCAGGAAAATTCAATTAGGCATCAAAAAATTGGAGGAAGAAAACTAAAAACCATTTTAATTGCTGTGTAGAAAGGTTCCATTATTAAATATAGTTTTTTTTGGAAGTATAGAAAATGATAAAAAAAAATAAACTCACCAATGGATGAATAAGCAGAACTTGAATCAGACTCACAGATACCCTTACATTTGCCCCTATTCATTGATATTTCCACCTTCATTTTTTTTGCTTCCGCCAAAGCTTTAGACTCCTCCAATAGAGCATCAAGCAAGCCACTATTCCCCACTGCAGGTGCTATATCACAATATTCATCAACCTCAAATGGTGGTGCATTCATGTAAGCATCAACACCACCACCACCACCACCAAAACCGTTATCGCCGCCAGTAGACCCTGAAGAGACCGGCGTAACCGCCCCTAGTGCCGGTGGCTGGATAGAAGGGAGCCCGGTGTTGGTGGTGGGGACCAAACCAAGACCATTCATATATGAATCACCAACATTACCAAAACCGTTACCGCCGTCAGTAGACCCTGAAGAGGCCGGCGTAGCCACCCGTAGTGCCGGTTGTTGGATTGAAGGGAGCCCGGTTGTCATGGTGGGGACTAAACCAAGTGGGCTATGTTGAAAGCTATCAACAAAAATTGTTGAGGGTGACGAAGAAAAAGAAGGTTTTGATGAGAAATCCTCATTGAAAAAGTTGAATTGGTTGTTGGGATTGGGGAGAAATGAAGAACTTGTTTGGGGTTGCAAAGGGTTTTCCATATTTGAATAGGTGAATCGAGTGAAATTTGCAAGGGTGGGGTATTTGAAATTCGATGAAGAGTTGGGGTACGTTTGTTGGGATTGATCGAATTGTACTGGGACGTCTTCGGGGTAAACTGGTAATCCAGCACGTTGGAGTCGTTTAACCCTAGTATTCCAGTAGTTCTTGATCTCATTGTCAGTTCTACCCGGAAGCTGCGCGCACAAAAACACCAAACGTATATGAATGGGACAGTAGAAGCAGTCAGAATATGTCAAATAAATAAAAGACAAATGAAGAGTATGCTTAAAAAAAGAAAAGAGTGTGTTAAATAGGCTGAAAACATATGCAGGCATAAGCAAATCAAAAAAATCATAGTTGCAGGAGATCAAAAACCCTTTTAAGTTGTAGCTAAAGAAATCAAGTCAAGAGTGAAAATGATTTTTTCTCTCGATATACCTGGCCTTTTTCAAGTTTTTAATAAAATCTTGTTGCTGTTAAAAAAAAAAAAAAAAAAACTGTGATTGAATGATAAAAATGGTTCAAAACGCGTTAAGACATTTTTTTTAAATTTTTTTATGATACATCTGTTCTTTACAAATTTTATAGAAATCGCTATGCATTCGCCAAAAAAGAAAGCTAAACCCAACTTCATTTCTTTGACAAAAAATCCCTAATTCAAAAGTTCACCAAGAATCCGAAATCTGACAAGAAAAAAAAAAAGTTCAAGTGAATGCAACGAGGGGAAAAAAAATTCATTTACTGCTTTGATTTTTTAAGAGCGAGAGAAGGAGAAAAACAGGTTATAAGTCCCGATCTTCTGATTCCGTGTATTTTCAGCCATTGAATTCATGCGTCAAGAATTGACATTCATATGTTTAGAGATTCTCATATGTTTAGAGATTCTGACATGAACATATAACTAAAAACATAGAGCAAAAATCTCAATACAGAAGAAGAGGAGGAATGAAATGTTACTTTCTTTACCGATAAGAAAAAAAAAAAAAAAATCGATACAGAAGACCTGATCTCGAGGATGTAAAAGGTGATGAAAACTAAACAGATCTAGAGAGAGAGAGAACCTGAGAGGCCATCCGTGCCCATTTGTTCCCAAGCTTGGCATGGAGGTGAATGATCAACCTTTCTTCCTCCAGTGAAAAGGAACCTTTTTTCAAATTAGGCCTTAAATGATTGGCCCACCTAAGCCTACAACTTTTTCCACATCTCATCAGCCCGGAATTCCTCTGTACGGAATTCCAGTTCCCTTCACCGTTCTTCCGCACGTAATCCATCAAGATCGCATCCTCGGCTGCCGTCCACGGCCCCTTCTTCGCCCCCCCATCCTCGGAACCACCAGCACCATTAACCCTCGATCCACTCCCTGACACCATTTTCCTCCTTAGCACGTAAAATGAAAAAAATGGTGTTTGTGTTGCTACTCGTTTTCAAGAGAGAGAGAGAGAGAGAGAGAGAGAAGAAGAAGAAGAAGAAGAAGAAATGATCTTGGCGGAGTAGTTTGTGTTGCGACTGTAACGATGAGAAAATGAAATGAAGTTTCTCTTCTCTTGTAGTGAGAGAGAGGTGAGTGAGACAAAGGAGAGAGGCGTGGTTTGGTTGTCACCTCTTTTGTTTTTGCTTGAAAAATGAAGAAAGCCAGGAAGAAAGTGGAGAGAAAGAGATGAATTGAGGAGAGAGAAGGGGAGAGAGAAAGAGACACGCAGAGGAGAGAAGGGGACAAGTATGGATGTGGGGGCCAAAGTTGGGGATGGTTTGTGTGAAGTGGGGAGGGGATTGGGAGTATTTATAGGTGTGACCTTGTACTTCGCTCCTAATTGCATGGCTATTATCTATTTTTTGTTTTTATTTTAGAAATGGGTATTTGAATTTATTGAAATCCTCATATAAGTTTGAAAATATTAAAGCATCGAATTAAACGGCCGTGATATGTCCAGGCTTCTAACACAGTTGGTCGTGAACGTGTGCTAGGTTCTGTGAGGTTCTGAGCTCGAGCTAATAGAACGACTAGCATTGATACTCCTTAAAGTAATTTAACTTAACTAACATACTAATATCCTATTGATTAAAAAAAGAAGAAGAAATTAAGCGGTGATGTGGAATGCCCCTGTCTTCCTGCCTGTAGGAGTACCTATCTAATGTGGCCCTTTATAGGGACTAATAAGTTTTTGTATAAAATTAGGATTTTATTGTGAGACCCACCTAGTTGAGAGATGAGAGGAATCTATATAATTCCATTTCTGATCAAAAAAAAAAAAATATATATAATTCCATTTCTTGTAATTCCCCGAGTTCACATTACACTATCACAATCAGCTGATCAAGGTTTTAAACAACGGTTGCAAAACCGCGTAATAGTAGCGGGAATAGTAAATGATACATAGCGAGCCTAGGGTGTAGGAATTCTGAATTTGTTAAACATAAGTGTGGCGCCAGAGCACCTGAAGCAACCGTAGTAGTAGTCGTAAAGTGGGCAAAAAATCGGATAAAAAATACTCTCTCTGTCCATTTTTTTATTGTTGACTATTCAATTTTGAGTTATCCCTTAATAGGTGTGTATTTTGAAAAGTAAATGGGTAAAAAATTTGTACGTCTCGACCGCTATTTACATCCATGATCACAAATGTACGTATTACTTGACATATATGTTCTCTTTTTTTTTTGGAGAGAGAGAGTGATAAAATTTTCAGTGATGGAGTAATATTTTACCTACAAAAATTGTTTTAGTGATAGTAACAAAAGCAACATTATAGAGACAGCATATTCACCATAAGCAACTATTGCAATGTTTGCCACATTATATGAAAAAATTAAGTGACAATTGCCAAAATCTAGGGCAGATTAGTCTCAATTGCCATTTTGAATTGTGCATTGTGTGAGACAAATAACAAAAAGTGGCATAACAACAATTACCAAGGTAAAACTGAATGGTATTGTCAACTTTGCCCTTCAATTTAGTAACAGAAGATTTTTTTTTTTCCAGTTCTACGAAATAAAAATAGAAAAGGATATTATAAGAAAAGTAGAGTGGAATAGATTTTTTTTTTTTTTTTTGAAAGGCTCCCCGGCAAAAAAAAAAAATCGTAATCCTAGTTGTGGTCCCTCGAGTCAAAATCTTTGCTCCGTATTTTTAGGTGTGTAAATATGGTAATAAATTTATGAATTTGCATTTACGATTATTTAGTACGTACGACTAAGTTTAATAATTCCAAGGACTTCCGCATCTACCATAAATGAATTCTTCCTCATTTTGATTTTTTCTCTTAAATTGGGGGAGTTGTTGGGTGATTATGAGGATTTAAATAAGGACATATTGTATTTTTGTCTATATTGTGTAATATTACGACACGTGCCGTTCCACGTTGGGTGGTGATTAAAACGGAATAAGTGTAGAATAAACATATATGAAATTAAGTTCTTTTTTGTGTGGAATAGTAAGAAATTCATTGATAATAAGGTAAAATTACAAAAAAGAAAAAAAGAAAAACACCTAGTCCCAATTAAAGAGCATGAAATATGCATTGGAGTAGTAAACTTTTTAGCATTATTTCATTTAGCATGACTTTGAAGTCTTAAGCAAGTAATATAAAGTTTTGTTAAACAGTATACAAAAACAAAATATAACTTGTTAGATGGCCGTATTAGTTCAAAATTGCCAAAGAATGTGTCGGCGAATCAAATGCTTCCAAATTTAGAGTTCAAAGCAAATTTTTTTTTTTTTTTCACGGCAGAAAAAAAAATTTATTAATCAAATGTAAAAGATACATAAGATCAAAATGACAAAGAGAGGAGGCATCACAACAAGAGCAAAGAATCTCAACGAGGTTGACCTATGCCACTCAAAGCCCTATAAAGTCGAAGTTGATAAGAGATCAACTAAGCCTAAGGAAAGTAACTGAAAACCCAAAACCACAAATTACAATACAAAACCCAAAAGCCCAAGGTTGAGAACCAAAGTTGACAATTCGGGAGCTATGCATCCCATTTCACGTTTAACAATGCAGCAGTTCAAAGCAAATTTTTATTACCAATCCTGCTTTTTGTTTGGCATTCCCAATGTGGCTTTAGGTTTTGACGGCCTGTTTGTTAGCGGAATATGTTTTGGGAGGAGAAGTGAGACATAATAAGAGGGGATATAGAGATGAATAATGTTGGAGGGAGTATTATTTTAGAAGACGAATTTAAAAATTACTTGGTTTGTTTTGTTGTTATACTATAAGGGAGCTATGAAGAGGTGGACAATGTATGAATGTTTGAAATTTCTATTTTGCCCTCGGATGTTATAAGCCAAACCCTTTGAAATTCCCACTCCCAGGAAAACTAATCTTCTTTTTTTTTTTTTGGCTTGTTCTTGGTAAAACTAATCCATTTTTTTTATCCAACATAGAAATTTCTTTTGTTTGAAATTCATTTTGTTTATCCCAGAAAGTTCCTCTTTTCTTTTTATTTTATCCCAGCTTCTCTTTATTTATTTATTTCTTAATAGCTCCCAAGGTTCTCTTTATAATGTATAACTCCTCCCTTTTTACGTAATGAAAAACTAATTCCTATTTATCCCTTTTTTTATTCACTTGAAATTCTTTTTTTTATTTTTTTATTTTTATGCCAGATTCCCTTCATAATGGGGGGTCACAAGGGGTATTTTGATAAAGTACGGATCGGATATAATTTGGACAGGGGGCCTGTCCAAAAATAAGTCCTCTGTAGGGAGATATACATATCCCGGCCAAAATATATCCGGGAGGTGAGATGCAAACAAAGATATGCTCAAGCCGGATCCCCCATCCATTTATCTCTACCAAATAGGCATATTAGATGGGCCAAGGGTTAGTCATGTTTGCTGGTAGGTTCACTCCTCACATAATTGACTAGGTATTCGATTTTTTTGTGAGGCTACAAGAAACTAATTTGCTGCAAATCCCTAGTCCCGTTGTGGGGTTTTTGATAGGATCGGAGAGGAAATTAATCGAGAAGTATGTGAGCTGGCTCGAATGATGTTGACCATAGAACCAAAAAGAGAAAAAGACATTAGGCCTTAGTTTGGATGACAGTAATCTCAAGGGGGAATGGGATGCTTTCTACCCATGATTCTAACGTTTAAAAGTAACAGGAACAAGAATGTAATGCCAGGCTACATGGATTCCGACTTGATTCAATCTATCTCCATTAGAAGACCCAAATGAAGAACCCTCCAAGACTGGAAAATTCACCTCGTAACCAACGTCAGTGGGATTCCCCATCATTCTCCCCTGGGTCCAGAGATCCAAATCCACTGGAGCTCTCGAGTTCTCAAAAAGGAATTACAGACGACGGGGGAGATAGTGGAGGGAATTTTTTTTTTTTTGGTAAAGAAGGATTTTATTACCAAAAAGAACAAAGGAATACAGGAAAAAACATGGGTAAACCCACAGAAAAACAACCAACAAACACCCTAAAAAGAATCTACAACAAAACCAAACTTCAAGCTAGCTACAAAATCTTCTCAGAAATACTCCAAGCCCTACAAAGAGCTAGATTTGCAGAATTTCTACCAAATTTCCTCCAAGACGACGCACGGTCCCTTACATCCTTGACAATCATATCAAAGATGGCATCTGTAGAGTATCGCTTGTTGCAAAAAACTGAGTCATTACGAGCTTCCAAATGTAATAAACAGTTCCAGCCAGAGCTAACTTGTACAGAGCAGAGGAGAACCCTTCCTTCTTAACATGATGAATTGCCCAACTTATCTCACGCCCCAACTCAACTGGCCTCCTAGAAATGCCAAACAGGTGAAGTATTCTACCCCATAAGTAGGCTGAAAAGGAGCAATCAAAAAATAGGTGCAAATGGGACTCATGCCTACAGTTGCATAAAACACACAAGGGATCCACCTGCATCCCCCAAGAGAGAAGCCTATCCTTTGTAGAGAGATGACCCCAACAAACAAGCCACATAATAAAAGCCCATCTAGGAATACCTTGTTTGAACCAGACGATAGGAGCCCATGGAACTTTAGGAAGGGGAGTTCTGAGAGCTTCCAGAGCAGACTTAATTGAGAATTTTCCATTGGAAGTAGGCATCCAGATCACAGAATCATCAATTTCTGGATTAGGTCTGAAAGTTGGAGGAGTATTCCTTATAATATTCATAACTGCTCGATTTCTTTGTCTAGCCCAATGCCAATTCCCATCACGAACAATAGAGGAGACCTTGGCCAAGAGAGAACTGCCCACATGGTTAACTATACTACCACCAAACACTTTGTAGAGAGGGCCTGCATCATGCCAATAATCCAGCCAAAGAAAAGTAGTGTTCCCATTGCCAATTACATACTTGATAAGGGGCTACACAACCTCTTGAAGCTTGAAAAGTTTCCTTATCGTCCAAGAAGAGTCTTGGGGAATACTCATCTGCCAAAGACACTTGTGTTTAATGATGTAAGAGTGAACCCATCGGACCCACAATGAATCAGATTTCTTGCTTAAGGCCCACAAGTGCCTAATCATAGTAGCTTTATTCCATATTTTAAGAGGCTTAAACCCCAATCCGCCTTCATCCTTAGGAGTGCACACCCAATCCCATTGAATTTTAGCCCCTGTATGCCTAAGCTGAACTCCTGTCCACAGAAAAGACCTGAGCAAACCCTCTATATTTTTTAACAACTTTTGAGGAAGGATAAAAATAGAACACCAATACACTTGCATGCTCCATAACACAGAGCTAATTAATTGGGAACGACCCCCAAACGATAATAACTTAGTTGTCCAACTATTTATCCTTTGCAAGATCTTCTCTTTGAGTTGAACATAATCTGAATAGGAAAGCCGAGAAGTAATGAGGGGTACTCCTAAATACCTGACTAGAAGGTTACCTTGAGGAATAGGGAGAATAGCTTCCAATATCACTTTAAGTTCGCTGCTCACTCCGGAATAATAGACAGCACTTTTCTGAAGGTTAGGACTGAGACTAGAGAAGGAGTGGAAGTCATCTAAAACAGATTTAACTATAGAGAAAGACCCTTGATCAGCACCACACAGAACAAAAAGGTCGTCTGCAAAAGCCACGTGATGGAGCTGTAAATCTTTACATTTAGGATGGAAAGTAAATGGACTGGCAATGGATTTGGAGTGGAGGGAATTTGAAGGCGTGAAAAAAGGAATTAGGGCATGAGATTCCGTCACAGCCAATTCGATTTCATCTTTTGGGAAGTTTTCTATCACAGCTTCAAAGCGTGATATTTGGCGAGCGCGGCCTTCGTTTTCATCTCGGTTTGGGAAGTTTACCATCACAGCAGAAAAGAGTGATGGTTGGTGCAGTTCCCGCACGGCTCGGGATTATTTGTTTTCATCACACTTGATCGGAATTATTTGTTTTCATCACACTTTATGGAATAAACGAGAATAAAAAACAGTAGTTACAACATGTGGAAGGGAAGAGAAAGTGAGAGAAAATAAAATGAGAGGAAAGTGAGAGAAAAATGGGAGGAAAATTTCACTATTTACAATACTAAGATTTTTTTATTTTCTCTCTTCTTTCTCTTCAAACCAAACAACATGAGGGAAAATTTTCAATTTTCCTTTCTTTTCTCTCACTTTCTTTAAGTTCCAAACACACCCCGAGATTAAAACTTTTCTCTGCATTTCTTTATCACATTTTTTGTAAAAGTAACATCTTTTTAACTTTTAGAGCGTGACCTTTATCTATTATTATTGTAGTAGTGGCATTACTACATTTAGCAAGGCCCGGAAGTCTTAAGCATGTAATCTGAAGTTCTGCCAAAATGTTGGACTCCTATTTGATTACTTTTACTATTACCATGTCTATTTACACAGTAAACAAAAACAAAATATAACTTGTTTAGATGGCCGTATTACTTCAACTTTGCCAAAGGATGTGTCAGGGAATCAAATTCTCCCAAATTAAGAGTTCAAAGCAAATTTGTATTGCTTTTTGGCATTCCCATTGTGGCTGTAGGTTTTGACAGCCTATTTGTTAGTGAGATATGTTTTGGAGGGTAGAACTGAGATATAATGAGAGGTGATATAGAAATGGATATGGTTGGGGAGTGTATTACAGTATTTTACAAGAAGAGATTAAAAATTACTTGATTTGTTTTGTTGTTGTACGAGGGGGCTATGAGGAGGTGGATAACATATGAATGTGTGAAGTTTGTATTTTGCCCTTGGTTGTTATAAGCCAAACCCTTTAAAATTCCTACTCCCAGGAAAAATAATCTTTTTAAATTTATTTTGCTTGGTCTTGGCAAAACTAATCCTTTTTTTTTTTATCCAACCTAGAAGTTTCTTTTGTTTAAAATTCATTTTGTTTGTCCCAGATTTCCTTTTTTTTATTTTTATTCCAGGTTCTCTTTATAATGCATAACTCCTCCCTTTTTTATGTAATGAAAAACTAATTCCTATTTTTCCCTATTTTTATTCACTTGAAATTCCTTTCTTTTAATGCCAGATTCCCTTTATAATGTGGGGCCACAAGTGGTAGTTTGGTAAATTGCTGGCCGGATATAATTTGGATAGGGAGCTGTCCAAATATAAGTCCTCTACGGGGATATATATATCCCGGCCAAAACATATCCGGGAGGGAAAATGCAAACAAACAAGGGATATGCTCAAGCCGGATCCCCGTCCATTTATCTCTACCAAAAAGGCCCTGACATTAGATAGCCCAAGGGTTAG